>SJYC01096317.1:0-13629 GCA_006408675.1 Madoqua kirkii | reverse complement strand
TCACATTCTTGCATTGGAGAAGGAAATGGCAACCCACTCCAGTGTTCTTGCCTGGAGAATCCCAGGGACGGGGGAGCCTGGCGGGCTGCTGTCTGTGGGGTCGCACAGAGTCAGACACAACTGAAGTGACTTAGCAGCGGCAGACTCATAATGCAATGCACCTGCAATGCAGGAGACTAAAGTTTGATCCCTAGGCTGGGAAGGTCCCCTAGAGAAGGAAATGGCAAGCCACTCCAGTATTCTTGCCTGGAGAATTCCATGGACAGAGGAGCCTGGCAGTCTGTATCCATGAGATTGCAAAGAGTCGGGCACGATTGACTAACACACACAGGCTCAAAATGAAACACAACAAATTAAACTTGCAAATTTCCCAAATTATCATGCTAAAAATTAGAACATAATTTATCCTCAAGGACATGACTTCCATGATCTCCTTATTATCTATTTTTTTAGACAAAAGAACAGAAATACCAGCAACAGAAAAAATCAAGAATTCCTCAGCTAAGACAAAGTGTAAATGTTAGTCACTCCATTGTGTTCGACTCTGCAACCCCATGAACTGTAGCCCGTCAGGCTCCTCTGTCCATGGAATTCTCTGGGCAAGAATACTGGAGTGGCTTGCCATTTCCTTCTCTAGGGGATCTTCCCAGCCTAGGGATCAAACTTTAGTCTCCTGCATTGCAGGTGGATTCTCTACCCTCTGAGCCACCAGGGAAGCCCTCAACTAAGACAAGCTTACATAAGACAAATAAAACACAAAAGAAAAAGGAATGATATAATCTCATACTCAGTTCCTTCTATTTGATTATTTTAATTTCTTACCTGATTAATGTTCACATTACATGAATTTAGGCATTTTTTATGTGGTCATACAATACACACCACAAACATGGAAAAAGTCTTTGCTTTCTTTTTGGTTGTGCTACTTTGTAAAATGTCTACTTCTTTTATCATTTGGAATCTTATAATTACTTAAAGAAGCTACATTCTTATTATGAGATTAATTACTGCACATAATAAAGTTTATATCATTTTAGAAAAGTATGGACCTTGAGACAATGAGCTTTTAACCTAGGCTGATGTTGGAGGAACACACAGGACAGAGTCTCGATGCCACCACCTTCCATGCATGTCAGAATATTCACCTCTGTGTATAGTTTCCACCATGATTTATAATCTTAATTCTATATTTTTGTAGAAGCACTTTTAAATTACACATTTGTAGTCCATCATTTTTAGTCATCTTTTCCTCACTTGTTTTAGAACTTCCTGGTGTACTCAAAAGTCCCATATATTTTTAACTTTTTAATCATTCAAATATGAACAGTTATAAATGTTCATAGTTTAGAAACAACATATCCACACATAAACTCTATTTGAATTGTTAAAATCAATACAAATAAAACACATCTGATTATACTTATTCATTACTATTATCTAACTTTTTATACTCTATATTCTCTTTTGCATGAGAATCATTAAGGATCCATGATCTTTCACAGATTCAACTTGTTCCAATTAATCATAATAATAACACTAATAATTACATTTACTATTTTATATTCAATTTTTCCACAATCTGACTAGTAGGAATCCATTTAAGTTAGCAACTTTGTCTTTTCAGTACTGCCCTGATGCTTAAAAAGTATCCTTGCTCTCATCCACTTAGTTTCTTTGTGAAATCCCACTTAAATGATGTTATCAAAAGGAATCAAAAAAGCAAAACGTCTACAACAGAAAAGAATATGAGAAATGATGAGATATGCTGACAAAATGTTGAAACTGGGAAGCAGATACACCCAGTCTCTCTTAGAAACTAAGTCTGCATTTGCAGAGGGGTAGAGTACCGTGGAGCCAAAAAATAAGCCAATTCTTTCCTCAGAGCCTTGAAAAACAGAACTTAGAGACACATTGTGTTTCAAGAGGCTGTCTGTTGGACTAATAGGCAGCTTGATTGAAATCTTGCATCGTAAGCATTTAGAGCCCTAGGTACCTTCATCACTGCACTGAGCAGCGTTGCTGTCCACTCAGTTGTAGACAACTGACTGAATATTTGCTCTCTTAAACAAGAGGGAGCGTGGGCACAAATATTAGAACTAAGGGAGCCATCAGGAAAACAAAGGCTAAGTCAATGTTTATATCCTAATGTGTAAGAACACTAGCCTCTTCTTTCTTTGTCTAGGGAGAGATACTTCTAATCCTCAGGCACCGGATAAAGGGAATCTTTTCTGAGGAAAAGAATCTGCTTAAAAGGAAAACAATAACTTACAATAACTGCTCCATAACTTTATAATAACCTCACTGCCTAACATCCTCGTATCGGGTTAGTGCCTTTGTGCTTCATACTTTAACATGATCAGACATTGATGGATCACCAGACTTCTGAGAAAGGACAAAAACAAATAAGGCAAGAAAGAAAAAGAAAAGTGGAAGGTTCAGAGACAAAATAAGCAGAAGAAAACTTCAAAGGAAATAATTGAATACTGCTACTGCTACTGCTAAGTCACTTCAGTCATGTCCGACTTTATGCAACCCCATAGACGGCAGCCCACCAGGCTCCCCTGTCCCTGGGATTCTCCAGGCAAGAACACTGGAGTGGATTGCCATTTCCTTCTCCAATGCATGAAAGTGGAAAGTGAAAGTGAAGTCGCTCAGTCATGTCCGACTCCTAGCGACCCCATGGACTGCAGCCTACCAGGCTCCTTCATCCATGGGATTTGCCAGCAAGAGTACTGGAGTGGGGTGCCATTGCCTTCTCTAAATTTAATACTGGGTTGGCCAAAATGTTCATTTGGGCTTTTCCATATGGTGCAATCCTAATGAACATTGCGGACAACACAGTATTTTCAAAGATAAGAAGATATCGCATTCCTGAAATAAAAATAAGAAGTCATTAAACAAAAGAAACCCTCAGCAATTCTGAAAGAAGTCTTTGAAATTAAAAGAAAAAGTGACATCAGAAATAAAATATTAATAGAAGAGCTTTTCCATATGGTGCAACCTAATGAACATTGCGGACAACACAGTATTTTCAAAGATAAGAAGATATCGCATTCCTGAAATAAAAATAAGAAGTCATTAAACAAAAGAAACCCTCAGCAATTCTGAAAGAAGTCTTTGAAATTAAAAGAAAAAGTGACATCAGAAATAAAATATTAATAGAAGAGTTGAAAGATAAAGTTAGAAAAATTTCTTACAAAGTAGAACAAAAATCCAAAAGAATTAAAAAATAAGAAAGAAAAGATTTCTAAAAGAATATCTGAGTAATGAAAGTTCAGAAAAGCAAGTGGGAGAATGTTATCAAAGAACAGAGGAAAAGATTTCCTAGAACTAAAGACTTTGAGCCATATTTTCACGAAATTTCAAGACACTTGAAATTTTATCAATGAAATTTCAAGGATAAAGAGAACTTATAAGCTTTTAGTAAGAAAAAACTTGAAAATAGTTTCTAATGGTAAAAAAGTCATAGAAAAAATATTAATTAAAATGATATCAGACATTCAATAGCAGTACTGGCGATTAGAAGACAACACAAAAATACTTGAACATTTCTGAGGGAGTGTTTTTATATCCTAGAATTCTCATCCCATCAGATTTCTAATTTGTAAAAAAATTTTTTAAATTGCAGATGATAAAAATCTAAAATATGAACTACCTGCCATAGACATCATTTTTGGGGAAACTATTGGAGGATGTCCTCCACAAAAACAAGGGGGAAAAGGAACAGAGTTATACAAGAAAACAAATGCACACATAGCATACTATGTGACTTGGTAATCACATATAAATTATTTTATATACATTATTTTGACATGTGTTCTCTGTATTGGAGAAGGCAATGGCAACCCACTCCAGTACTTTTGCCGGAAAGGTCCCATAATAACTCTGAATATTGTGTTAACTGAAAATTTTATGTGACTATCATAAGAAAGGAATGGGGAAAGGGTGAATGGAGCAGTAAAAAGAGAATTAAGTCTAACATTCTCTAGCAAGAAGTCTAAACTAACACTAAAAAAAAAAAATCAAGAAATAGTCATATTAGCATATTATTCAGAAATATGGAGTAAATTCTGAAAGGAAGGATGAAGAAAACCGAAATTGGTGACATCTTGGCTAAAGAATCAGAGTTAAGAGTGTTACTACTATTTTTTAATAAAGTGAAAGTCACTCAGCCGTATCTGACTCTTTGAGACCCCATGAACTATACAGTCCATGGAATTCTCCAGGCCAGCATACTTAAGTGGGTCACCTTTTCCTTCTCCAGGGTATCTTCCAGGGATCGAACCCAGGTCTCCCATATTGCAGGCAGATTCTTTACCAGCTGAGACACAAGGGAAGCCCAAGAATACTGGAGTGAGTAGCCTATCCCTTTTCCAGCAGATCTTCCTGACCCATTAATTGAACCAGGGTCTCCTGCATTGCAGGCAAATTCTTTACTAACTGAGCTATCAGGAAAGGTTCTGCAGAAAAATTTGCACATTATCGCCCATTTAAAAAATTATTTTAACAGTGAAAGGATAGAAAAAATAACATCCTTAACTGTATGAAAGGTGTTTACTAAAGGTATGTTCAACATTTTGCTATATTCTCATTAAAGTTACAGAAACTATGTTAGCTCTTTTCCTTTCCTTAACATTATGCTGGAGTTTATATTCAATCATTAAATAAGAAAAAGAAATAATTGATACAGAATTTGATAAAGAAGTGACAATCTTCCATCATTTATAAATTGTGCCATATCCCTGTGCACAAATGCAATAGAAACTCTTGGTAAATATTTAAAATAAATACTGGAGTACATCATTATTCCAGGACAAAACATCAGTATGCTGAGGATTTTTCTCTCTCAGGCCTTCATATTTGCCATTCCCTTAGCCAGGAAAAGTCTTCCTCTTAGATATTTGAATAGCTTCCTTCCTCAGTATATTCATGTTCTTTCCCCTTGTTGTTATATTATTTTTATTCATAGCATTTATGGATACCCACTAGTATTAAGACATCTTTCCCCACTGGGTTGAAAGCTTATATATGTGAGAAACTCTAAATTTTTTTATAAAAGGTATAAGGATATTGTTATGCATTATTTTAAATAGTATAAATGTGGAAATAGCTTAGTTGTCCATTCAGGGGTTAATAAATAATTAAATCTGATATTAATGTGTTGTTATTATTCAACAATTAGATAATTGATGTTACTCAATAGAGATCTAAAACCCATAAACTGAATAGCAAACAGAACATCATTATGTATGGTATCATACAAAAGATGAAATTTAAAAGCATATATGCAATCAGCCCAATAGAATGTATTCATGGTAAAGGCTAACATTATCTGGTATATATATACTGTCCTCTTGTGAGGAGAAGGGAGGGGGCCTAAAGAGAAAAGTATGAAGGATTTCAACACTGTCTCTGTTTTGTTTTAATTTCTAAAGAGGTTCTGAATCAAATATGACTAAATGCCAATGTCTATTCATTTTGAGTGGCACTTACACAGGTCTCATATAGTGCCCTTTATACCTATTTGTTTGACTTGGGTTCAGTTTGATTTAGAGGATTTTTTTTTTTTTGGTTTGTTTGATTTTGCTTTCAAAATTAAATAAAGGAAAAAGCAGAATAACAATAGAATCTTATACTCAAGAACAAGAGTAGAAAAAAAAAAAGTACACAAGGCAAAGAAGATGGGCATTACAGAGAACTGTTTTGTCAGGTAAAAACCAACAGAGACCTGGAGTAAGATACAAATGTTCAAGAACCATTCTGAGACAATTTCTGCTACAACTCCCTTGTAATTAGCAGAATCTTATCACATTATCTCCATCCAACAAAACATGGCAGAATGGGGAGCTCTGGACCTTAGTTTTTAGGAATTGACCTTGAGATTCTAAACAGAGGGCACACTATAAAAAGTAAAATTCAGTTGTAAACTGTTTTGTGGTTAAAAGCATGGGCTTCATAGGCCCAAAGCCCACAGCATGAATCTAAGCTATGCTCCTTATGGTTGAGCAACTTTGAGATGGCCCTTGCCTTCTCTAAGCTTTTGTTTCATCATGTAATAACAATGTTAGTGTTGGAACTTGTCATCATTCCTTTATTATATGGGTATAATACTATTTTCCACACTATCGCATTGCTTTGAAAATTAAATTTAATCATGATTATGTAGCACAAAGTCTTGCTCAAAGGTAATAGCTCAATATTAGCAGTTGTTGTCATTATTTCACTGCATTTAGTGAAACCTTTATCTCTTCTTTTTTCACTATAGCATATTTGATTTTCATGTAATCTGAGGACATGACATTAAGCAGGCGATGTTATTGAAAATACCTTTTGGTCATTTAAATATAGCATTAATTTGCATATGCTCATTTTTACATGCATGTTAGTAGTGGTTGGGAACGCCTGCCCAGAATTCCCATTCCTAGGAATATCTCTTCATAATCACAAATGTGCAGTCAATCCATAAGATTATAGAAGGAGCTGCTCTGTTGGAACAAGGTGGCTCCACCCCTCCATGGCAACAGCTGACTGGACAATCAAAGCAGAATAAGACAGAGTGTGGAAAACAGAGGTGACTGCAAGGGAAACTCAGAGACTAGAGAAAGAACCCAAATTAGATTAACTGTAGGTTCCTGGCCTCAAGGTATATGTTAGTTTTTGTTGCCATATTATGTTTCAGTTCTATGTGAAACCCCAAATTCCTTATATTAATTCATGTTTTCCAAAATTTGCTCAAAAACTCCAGTTGTGTTTCTGTTAGTTATTACTCCAAAAGTTCTCGTGGATACAATGTGACTACAATACAGACAAATATAGCTACTTCCCACTTACCAAAGACTGGCAAATAGTAAAGAGATTTTATTCTGTTGTCCGATTTGTTCAGTTCAGTTCAGTTCATTCACTAAGTGGTGTCCGACTTTGCAACCCCATGAACCGCAGCATGCCAGGCCTCCTTGTTCATCACCAACTCCCGGAGTCCACCCAAACCCATGTCCGTTGAGTCGGTGATGCCATCCAACCATCTCATCTTCTTTTGTCCCCTTCTCCTCCTGCCCGCAATCTTTCCTAGATTCAGAGTCTTTTCAAATGAGTCAGCTCTTCGCATGAGGTGGCCAAAGTATCGGACTTTCCGCTTCAACATCAGTCCTTCCAATGAACACCAGGACTGATCTCCTTTAAGATGGATTGGTTGGATCTCCTTGAAGTCTGATTTGTAAAACTATATAATTTATTTGCAAAGCTATATCATGCACACATCTCATCAGTTTAAAAATAATCACCACAAATCTGAAGATAGGGAGCTTTAGAAGATTCAGAAAATACCCACCTGAGTGAGGCATATGTCTGCAGATCTTCACCTTACCCATCTCTCTTTATGTAGACATCATAAAAGCACTTAAATAAAATAAGACAGATTTCTTCTAGATTGGAAAAAAGGTAACAGAGAAATGACATGACTTGGCCTTAATACAGTTAAATAATACAAGGAGACAGAATGCAAATGAATATATTTTGTGTTTGGGATAGATATGCTTCTAATTGCATTCACTTATTATCATAGAAATGACATGTTTTCAGCTTTAGTTATATGCCACCACAGTTAATAATTGAAACACAAACACACAAAACAGTAATTTAGTGGCAGACTTTGTAATTACAAAAGTATAGTAAGGGTTTATTTTGTAAACATATGTGAAATTCCTTTGTACATGGTATAATTAACATGAACATAAAAATATAAGAAAATCTTAAAGAATAAGTTCAGCTCTAGTCTAAAGCAATGGTCAAAATAAAATCATGTAAAGCTTCATGTGGCCAAGAACTTTCAAAAACTCTTTCTTGGAACAAAAATTTGTTAAGGCTCTTAAAATTAGTAGTATGCTTTAAAATATACACGTAACATTTATTTTAGCAATAAAAGCTATGATTTGATATTTTAAGCAATGCTCTCTAGTGAAAATGAAATGCACTCAGTCATGTTGGACTCTTTGTGATCCCATGGACTGTATTCTCTGGGCCAGAACACTGGAGTGGGTAGCCTTTCCTTTTTCCAGGGGATCTTCCCAACTCAGGGATCGAACCCAGATTTCCAATATTGCAGGTGGATTCTTTACCAGCTGAGCCACAAGGGAAGCCCAAGAACACTGGAGTGGGTAGCCTATCCTTTCTCTAGTGGATCTTCCTGACCCAGGAATTGAACCAGGCTCTTTTGAACTGCAGGTGGATTCTTTACCAACTGAGCTCTCAGGGAAGCCCCCTAGCTTCTCTAATAAGTTGGCAATGCAAGTTAGTGGCTGAGTCAGACCCTGGTTTTAAATTCTTGATCTGCCGTTAACTCTATGATGAGACTTAAGGCCTTCACTGTCTATGAGCCTCAGTTTCCTATCTATAAAGTAAAGATAAGCATCTTTTAAAAACCAGTTACACTGGTTCACACAAATATATTAGACACTGAATAAATAATACTTACAGGTCATATATCCTGCTTCTGAATATCTATATTAGTAGGCTAGAGGAAATAGATTGTTTTATATAATTAACTTAGAATTATAACATATTCTGGTACCAAATATGGATTAGTTTTTGTCCTTGTGAATTCAAGTAGTCAGAGGGCCTAGGTTGTAAAATGTAACTTTACTGGGCTCCATGCTAAATATCTTATAGATCATCTCACTGAATTTTCAAAACAACTGTACCAAATAGCTATTCTTTTCCCCCATTTTATACACTAAAAGTAAGATTCAGACACACTTGATATCTTCAGTTCAGTTCAGTCACTCAGTCGTGTCTGACTCTTTGTGACCCCATGAACCGCAGCACGCCAGGCCTCCCTGTTCATCACCAACTCCCGGAGTCCATCCAAACCCATGTCCATCGAGTTGATGATCATCTGCATATCTGAGGTTACTGATATTTCTCCCGGCAATCTTGATTCCGGCTTCTGCTTCCACCAGCGCAGCATTTCTCATGATGTACTCTGCAAGGAAGTTAAATACACAGGGTGAAAATATACAAACTTGATGTACTCCTTTTCCTATTTGGAACCAGTCTGTTGTTCCACGTCCAGTTCTAACTGTTGCTTCCTGACCTGCATACACGATATCTTACCCATAATCAAACATAGAAACTCATGAAGGGGAACATGAAACGAGGTAAGTCAAAACCCCAATTATAAACATTGATTCTGTCCTTTAAATGCTAGCTTTAATCACTTCAATAGGTTGTTCATGCCCCAGATCACTCAAAAACATATTTATTCTCATATAAAATAATATGATCTGGAATAATGATATTTGCCCTAAAATAATAATAGAGATTCAAGGAAATCATAGGAATTTGAATAAAAAAAAAAAAGTGCAGAATTTAGTATTTGGAGTTGCCCTCTCAGCGGTCCAAAGAATATGACATCCAATTTCTAAACAACAAACCTAAGTAAGCGCTACACCATCCCAGATTTATAGTTCAGAAGGTAGAAAATGGGATGTAATTCAGGTAGGCCAGCAACTCACTGGTCTGCCCTCGCAAAGATTTAGACTCCTTGCTATTCCTGGTTCAGCCCATTGATCCTCAAAAGCCAGCCTCAGAAACAGCATGTGAATCAAGATAACCTCAGCCTGGGAACCATAAGTGGGTTATCTCATCATAAGAACACAGAGAAAAAGAAAATCATCAAGAAAGGAAGATGATTTTTCAGCTAATCCAAGCAGAGCACATCATTATTTTTTGACAGAGATGAATATAGCAAAGGAATATTTGGGGAACATGAAAAACCCTTCATTTTCTTCAGTGGGCACATGCACACATCTTAATGCAAAAAGCACAGAAATCCCTATCTCCCAGCTCTCCATTTCTGAACATGCTCAACAAAGGGTGCACTCAGATGAAACATCAGTTAGCTTTTTTCTTTCATTGGGAATGTGCTTATTAACTGTTGTTCAAATAGTTTGTAGACATAACAGCCCCGGGAGTGAATGTGGCTTTGTATTTACAAGGTAGTTATTTGTTGTTATTTATAGTTCTTTTAATTTTCACCTTTTTACATTTAAATTTCCTTCCAAAGGTTATGATTAAAATAGGCACTACTTAAGAGAGGAAAAATTCCCTTTAATGTGCATTTTGTACACAAAGATTTTTCGAGCTTCAGAAAGAATCCAGGGGTGCCCAATTTGTTCCTTTGTCAATTTTATGGACATTCATAATTTGTTTTCCAAGAAAAACAATCATGGTGTCATTATGCAAAACTATGACAGAGCCTCTTTTAGCAGAGGTCATCATTTTAAACAGATGTTCTTCCTTTCATCCGTTAGCTAAATTGCTCCAAATAAGAAAAGTAAAGGGAATTAACATTTATTTAAAGTGTTAACAGTACAGGACTCTCTGCTGGCTAATAGATGTTCAAATTTACTACCTTATTTTTAAACATATAGAGAAAATGCTATTATACATGGTGAAAGCATACTATAAAAATTAAATGATAAAATGTAAGCAGAGCTCTTAACACAGTGTCTAACTTTCAAAAAAAATATTACTACTTTTCACTTCTCAGAGGGACAAAGTGAGGCATAAGATTCCATCCAGCAAGTCAAGTAAGGAACCGTGTGGCTTGAAACTGGGTCTTTTTTTTACTGCAAAAGTTAATGCTTTTTTTCACTATACCACAATAGGGTAGGTGGTGACCAAATGAGATTTTGGGGAAATTTGATAGAAAAGAACAATATTTTTCAGACTAGGGAGATGAAATTGGATCTATATATATATATATTTTTTTTAGGAATTACCATGCCAAGTGCACAATATTCTCAACAGGAGATCATTAAAAATTCTAGGAATTTATTCATATAGTCATGTCTCTAAACATGCTTGAGTATTCCCAAAAAAGACCCATACCACTGGTGGATAGCCTCTTTGAAAGAGTCAAGGACAGAAATAACAGCCCTCTTGAGGGCCCCCACAAAGCATTCATCCCATTCTAATGGAGGAGAAAATATCTCATCATTTACCAACTCAGTATCCGTCATGGAAATGGCTGATAATAGTCAATACTCCTGCAGTATTCCAACTAGCTAAAGGGGATAAAGAAACCCAATCCAGTAAAGATAGTATTGTCACTCATGATCCATGTTCAATCCACGTCAGGTAATCATCATGTGTCTCCTGTTTCTGTTCCTCTCAAACATTATTAGGGCCAAGAAGCATGTAGCAAGGAAAACTACAAAGAGATCACTGGGAATTAACAGACACATTTATGAAATATCTAATGTTGCCTATTGATCGGCTAAAGGAAAAGAAAATTTATTTTTAGAATTGAAATACAGACATTTAGAAAATAATCGCATTAGAAATCATCATTTTTCAAGATGAGAATTAGACGGTCCACATCAAAGCTCCACCATCAGTGTTCAACATTGGTCCACACACACCAACAGCACCCTCTACTGTCCAGCAACATGGCGAAAAGAGCATTGGTTACATTTTCTGAAGTCACAAGTCATTTACAGTTTTCAAATGAAACCTTTTCGTCAAGCAATGAAATTCAATGATATTGTGGCTTCCCAGGTGGCACTAGTGGTAAAGAACCCACCTGCCAATGCAGGAGATGAAAGAGATGCAGATTCCATCCCTGGGTTGGGAGGACTCCCTGGAGGAGGAAATGGCACCCCACTCCTGTATTCTTGCCTGGAAAATTCCATGGGCATAGGAGCCCTGGGCTACAGCCCATCCAGTTGCAAAAGAGAGGAACACGACTGAGCACGGTCGACAAAGCCGCAAAAAGCAAAACTGTTACCATTTGGTAACTAACAAACCATTCCAAAGAGAGATGTTTCAAACTGAAGAGAAGGAAAGTGAAGGGGGAGGGGAGCTGATTACCCTCGATGATGCCTGTCTCCTGGTATGCACATTCTTGTGCCATTTCCTCACATATTGCACCAGACAGGTCTGTGTGATCCACAGAACACAGGAGAAGTGATGATTTTTCATATCCTTTATAAGATTATAAATGACACTGGCTTCCATTTTCTTTGTGACCTCCCTTTAACCATTCCCTCTCTCTCACACACACTGACACACATGCACTCATCCTCCCCACACTCTCAATACGTGCTCAGAGAAAAGCCATATGTGAGCAGTTCTATGGAGGGTCCTACATGGTGAAGAACTGAAGTCTTGTGCAAACAGCCACATGAATGAGCTTGGGAGGAGATCCTCTAACCCCAGACAAGCCTTCAGATGACCGCAGTCCCCAAGGACCACTTAACTGCAGTCTCCTGAGACAGCCTGAGCCAGAAGTAGGAGGTTAAGACTCAGAAATTATGTGAATGTGATCAAGGAGATTCTCCAAAGTGTTAAGACTGGGAATAACTTGTTACATAACAACAATGAATTTCCTTTGTTCATTGGGCTTCCAAGGTGGCTCTAGGGATTAAAAACCTGCCTGCAATGCAGGAGACTGTGGTTTCAGTTCCTGGGTGGGGAAGATTCCTTGGAGGAGAGCATGGCAATCCACTCCGGTATTCTTGCCTGGAAAATCCCATGGACAGAGGAATTTAATGGGCTACAGTCCATAGCGTCACAAGGAATTGGACATGGCTGAAGCAAAGGAGCATGCACGCAACAATTAACTAATACAAGAGAAGAAAGCAAGACGAACAATAAGAGGAGATATGGTATTAGAATAATCAAGTTAAGACTGGAGAACATGAGGATTATTTGTTTCCCATTCCATTTATTTAGATTTTTACTTTGGATTTACCACTCTCCGTGCTCCCACGTTATATATTCTGATCTAAATGACAATATTTTTAACAAATGCTTTCTATTGCAGCCTTTCATTACACTGGGACAAGCAATTATAAAGAATAACAATAAGAACATTACTTATTGAAGAGAAGTGTTCATGCACGCTTGCATGTATGTATATGTACACACTTATACTCAGACATATGTAGATATGCAGGCATATGTGTGTGTGTTCCACTCAGGTTTAGAAGTGTAAGAAAAAATTAATTTCACAACATGAAAAAGTTCAGCCGCTCAGTCATGTCTGACTCTTTGCAACCCCATGAATCGCAGCACGCCAGGCCTCCCTGTTCATTACCATCTCTCGGAATTCACTCAGACTCACGTCCATCGAGTCTGTGATGCCATCCAGCCATCTCATCCTCGGTCGTCCCGTTCTCCTCCTGCCCCCAATCCCTCCCAGCATCAGAGTCTTTTCCAATGAGTCAACCCTTCACATGAGGTGGCCAAAGTACTGGAGTTTCAGCCTTAGCATCATTCCTTCCAAAGAAATCCCAGGGTTGATCTCCTTCAGAATGGACTGGTTGGATCTCCTTGAAGTTCAACGGATTCTCAAGAGTCTTCTCCAAAACCACAGTTCAAAAGCATCAATTATTCGGCGCTCAGCTTTCTTCACGGTCCAACTCTCACATCCATACATGACCACAGGAAAAAACCATAGCCTTGACTAGACGGACCTTAGTCGGCAAAGTAATGTCTCTGCTTTTGAATATACTATCTAGACTGGACATAACTTTTCTCCCAAGGAGTAAGCGTCTTCTAATTTCATGGCTGCAGTCACCATCTGCAGTGATTTTGGAGCCCCCCAAAATAATGTCTTACACTGTTTCC
>SJYC01096316.1:0-62002 GCA_006408675.1 Madoqua kirkii | reverse complement strand
ATGGTCTAGTGATTTTCCCTACTTTCTTCAATTTAAGTCTAAATTTGGCAATAAGGAGCTCATTATCTGAGCCACAGTCAGCCCCCAGCCTTGTTTTTGCTGACTGTATAGAGCTTCTCCATCTTTGGCTGCACAGAATATAATCAATCTGGTTTTGGTGTTGACCATCTGCTGATGTCCATGTGTAGAGTCTTCTCTTGTGTTGTTGGAAGAGAGCTGAGCTTTTAGGTCTCTGCTAATGGTGTCAGTGGTGGAAGCATGGTGAGCAGGGTGGTATTTACTTCTGCCCAGGCCACAGCTTGCCTGCCATCCCTGATTAGTTTGGTCTGAATTTCACTTGGGACAGCGGTTCTTCTTCTCCTGCATGCACGTATGGGCAAACAGCCCTATGGGACTGTCTCCTGTTGGAGGGCAGTTCTCTCAGGTTATGAGGAGGCTAATATACTGTGAATCCCTGCTAACGCTGGTGATTGGAGTGAGTGTTGCCCTAGTCTAGTAACTGCCGTGTCTTCTGCTGGAAGTTCATCCTGCATCTGCTTGGTCTCCGTGCTGCTGGCCGCTCTGGGGGTCAGGGACACTGAGCCTGTGGACACAGGAGCATCTGCAGTCTCTGATGAGATTGTCTCTGATTGAGGTTGATTGTATTTCTCCCTGTCCCTTGACCTGGGGAACAAAGACCAGTTGACCTTTCTATCTTTGATCCTAGGACAGCGCCCTGCATATCAGTCTCTCTGAAAGCACCTATATCATGCCTGAATTCTTCCTACAGGCCCCAACAGTGAAGGTCACTTACTTGACCCCAGTGGTGTCAGGAACAAATCCCAGTCCACAACTCTGGCACTCTTACCTGTGTCTCCAGGTACAGTCTGCAGCGTCCTGTTGATGACTAAAGGGAGAAAGCAGAAAGTTTTCCTTATTAAAAAAATCTTGTGGTCTCTGTATCTGAGAATTTTGTATAGTGCTTTAACATTTTTTTCGGTTAAAAAAATATTTTGGCCGCACTGCATGGCTTGTGGAATCTTCGTTCCCTAAACAAGGATCGAACCCAGCCCTCAGCAGTAAAAACAGAGTTGTAATCACTGGATCTCCAGGGAATGTCCCTTCCAATTTATACCTACAGTTTATCCATTCTCAAGTTTGTTATTTGGGTGTCCTTCTGCCTTGCTTTAAGAAGTATGTCAAGACTGTATATTGTCACTCTGCTTATTTAACTTGTATGCAGAGTACATCATGAGAAATGCTGGACTGAAAGAAACATAAGCTGGAATCAAGATTGCTGGGAGAAATATCAATAACCTCAGATATGCAGATGACACCACCCTTATGCCAGAAAGTGAAGAGGAACTAAAAAGTCTCTTGATGAAAGTGAAAGAGGAAAGGGAAAAAGTTGGCTTAACGCTCAACATTCAGAAAACGAAGATCATGGCAGCCGGTCCCATCACTTCATGGGAAATAGATGGGGAAACAGTGGAAAAAGTGTCAGACTTTATTTTGGGGGGCTCCAAAATCACTGCAGATGGTGACTGAAGCTATGAAATTAAAAGACACTCCTTGGAAGAAAAGTTATGACCAACCTAGATAGCATATTCAAAAGCAGAGACATTATTTTGCCGACTAAGGTCTGTCTAGTCAAGGCTATGGTTTTTCCTGTGGTCATGTATGGATGTGAGAGTTGGACTGTGAAGAAGGCTGAGCACTGAAGAATTGATCCTTTTGAACTGTGGTGTTGGAGAAGACTCTTGAGAGTCCTTTGG
The DNA here is from genome assembly GCA_006408675.1 of Madoqua kirkii. Classification (NCBI taxonomy): domain Eukaryota; kingdom Metazoa; phylum Chordata; class Mammalia; order Artiodactyla; family Bovidae; genus Madoqua; species Madoqua kirkii. The sequence continues at coordinate 60,248 of SJYC01096316.1, read as the reverse complement.
ACTGCAAGGAGATCCAACCAGTCCATTCTGAGGGAGATCAGCCCTGGGATTTCTTTGGAAGGAATGATGCTAAAGCTGAAACTCCAGTAATTTGGCCACCTCATGCGAAGCACTGACTCATTGGAAAAGACTCTGATGCTGGGAAATACTGAGGGCAGGAGAAGGGGACAACAGAGGATGAGATGGCTGGATGGCATCACTGACTCGATGGACGTGAGTCTGAGTGAACTCTGGGAGTTGTTGATGGACAGGGAGGCCTGGCATGCTGCGATTCATGGGGTCGAAAAGAGTCAGACACACCTGAGCGACTCAACTGAACTGAACTGCCTTGCTTTGCCTTAAGGACCAGTGACACAGCTATGGATGCCCCAAAGTCATCAGAGTTCTCCTTCTAGCCCCCAGGATAAATGAGGTGCTGAGGAATAGTTACCAGAATTAGTCAGGTCCTGGCAAGAAACAGGGAGCACACTCACAAAAGATGGGGAGAGGATTTAACACAGGGCCAGAGGCATGGGCAGGGTTCAGGGGAACCAATGCGGGTTGTAAAGTTCCCAGGAGGGAGTCACCACAACCCCTGGGCCTGCGGGGGCAGGAGGAGGACTTGTGGAACCAGAACTAGAGGTCAGAGAGGGAGAAGGGCTTTGCCCGCCCCCCACCCCGAGGTCTCCCATTGACCAAACTCAACCAGAAACGAGAGGCACAAGGAGCAGTTTTTGTTGTTGTTGTTCAGTTCCTGAGTCATGTCTGACTCTTTTCCACCCCATGGGCCACAGCACACCAGGCTTCCCTGTCCTTCACTCTCTCTCGGACTTTGCTCAAACTCATGTCCATCTCATCCTCTGTTGTCCCCTTCTCCTTTTGACTTCAGTCTTTCCCAGCATCAGGATCTTTTCACGTTTGTCAGCTCTTCCCATCATGTGGCCAAAGTATTGTAGCATCAGCATCAGTCCTTCCAATGAATATTCAGGACTGATTTCCTATAAAATTGACTGGTTAGATCTCCTTGCAGTCCAAGGGACTCTCAAGAGTCTTCTGCAACTCCACAGTTCAAAAACATCAGTTCTTCAGCACTCAGCCTCTTTATGATCCAACTCTCACATCAGTACATGACTACTTGAAAAACCATAGTTTTGACTAGATGGACCTTTGTCAGCAAAGTGATGACTCTGCTTTGATACACTTTCTAGGTTCATCATAGCTTTCCTTGCAAGAAGCAAGTATCTTTTAATTTCATGGCTGCACTTACTATCTGAAGTGATTTCGGAGCTCAAGAAAATAAAAGCTGTCACTGCTTCTACTTTTTCCACTTCTGTTCACCATGAAGTGATGGGACCAGATTCCATGATCTTAGTTTTTTGAATGTTGAGTTTTGAGCCAGGTTTTCACTCTCCTTTTTCACTCTCATCAAGAGTTCCTCTTAGCTTTCTGCCATGAGGGTGGTGTCACCTGCATATCTGAGGTTGTTGATATTTCTGCTGGCAATCTTGATTCCAGCTTGTGCTTCATCTAGGCCAGCATTTTGCATAGTGTACTCTGCAGATAAGTTAAATAAACAGAGTGACAAGAACCCAATTAATTCAGTCTAAAAAGGTTCTCAGTGCACCAATCCAGTTGGAAAAGGGCAGTGAGTCCGTGATCACACTATATTCAGACATTTTTGACCAATAACGGCAAGTATCATGTCTACCAAGTATAGGGGAGGAATGGACAAGTGGTCACAGAATCTGATGCTAGACCCTTTCCTTTGAGGGGAGGAACATCCAGGTATCTGGGACCACCTTTAAGCCACCACATTGAGAAACCTGAAACCTGGGCTTGATAGCTTCAGAATGGAAAATTCTCTTAGTGAGGCTATGTATGCACCCCTGGTCCTTCAAGGAACCTTCGTCCCTGTCCCCACTCCTGCCTCGAGCCTCACCTCACTTTTGCTATTCTTCTGCACCCATAAAATTTGGGACCATCCCAAGCTCTTTCAGGTATGTTTTTGTGACACTCCAATTTTCTGCCTTCCTGGGTGCAGGGCTCCGCAGTGGCGGCTGCAGATGATGAATTTATTCATGGTGGCAGGTGTACTGGATGAAACTAAAGAGATTGGGAAATTATGTAAAATGTTTGAGAATGTGTGCGCTTGTGCTTATATTTAATGGGCCCATTTAAAAAAGTCCCTGAACCCTGAAGCCAAGACAAAGTTTGGTATCTCGGAGGCCGGGTATTTAAATATTTGCGATTCCAAAGAGCCTGATTCCGCGTGCATTTACCCATTCTTGTTCCCGCCCTGGTTATACCTCCCATGGGCAGGCATTTTCCTATTCATCTCCTCCACTATTCAAACAGTGACAGTTGCATCTGCCTTATAGACTTCAATTCTAAGTCTTTGGGAGATATTTTCCAGAGATAAGTGGGGCTGTCATCATTTTACAGGTGGGGAAGTTGAGATGTGCAGAAATGAGATTGAAAAGGTAGCTTTGGTATCCTGTGGGATCTGAGCCTCCCCTCACTGTCCCTCTCCTTCCTTAAAACAGGGTTTCCTAGAGACAGTGCTCTTGACCTTTTGCACATAGGGTATTTCTTTGGGGACCACCCTGTGCATTGTAGAATGCAGAGCAGCATCTCTGCCTCCATCCATAGACTGCCACTCCTTGCATCCCCGGGAGTGACAACCTGAAATGACTTCAGACATCGCCACATGTCCTAAGGGAGGCAAAGGGGAGTGGATTACCCCCTATTGAAAACCACTGCCTTCTAGTAGAGTATTTAAGGTCTTGGACATCTGAGAGTGTGAGTTAATTAGTATGAGACAGGACTGGGGCACAGGGTACATTTTTGAGATCTTTTTGGTGTTTCTGATGCACCACCAGCAGGGTGAAGAATCTCTTACGCAGAATTAAAATGCCATCTCTCTCAGCCTGTTTCCTTATTTCCAATACTGAAGCAATAACCCTTACTTGTCTCGTACAGCTTAAACCTGGCAATCTATGTAAAGTGCTAAATACCGTACCCAGTATGTACTGATTTGCTCAATAAATATTAGCTCTTAGGGAGTGATTCTTCTCTTTTGTCTTCCCTCGTCTTCCTCCTTGGTCCCCTGTATAAGTGTGGAGCAGGGATCCTGCTGCCCTGACTGTGGGGCACTGGCTTGCGTATTGCATATGGGGGCTGAACATTTCAGGGAGCCAAGGACAGGGTAGATGGGTCAGGTAGGCAGGTAGGGCCTGGTACACAGGGCGAAGTGGGGAGGGTCTCCATAAGGGGGAGGGGCAGCTGCAGGGGTGAGAGGCTCTGAGAATCCTAGAGCTGTGAGTGAACCAGTAATTTCTCAATAGTGATGATCTGGAGGAAGCTAAGGCTCAGTACCTGGCACTGAGAGTGAGTGGCCAGGGTGGAGTGAAGGTCATTGGAATTGAAAAGGTCTTGCAAGTGCATCCTAGACTCTTGGTTGGTTTATCCCGGATATGGTTAACCTTTCCTTGGTGATATCAGGAGACATGGGCTGATGTAGGTCTGGGGAAGCCTCTGTGGAAGTGAGCAGGACATCAGAACTGCCCTGCAGCTGGAACTGGCTGGGGAGGAGAATGGGGAGTCTGGGAGCCATGCACTAGGAGGAAGGGCCATACATGGTTCCGAAAATGAAACATTGCCTATCAAGACCCCTTCTGTGAATTTCAGTATTGGGTGCCCAGAGGAACATAAATATTGCAGGCAGCAGAGGGGAGCCAAGCCTGAGTGCTAGCCCTGCCTGATAGCCTGGAACTCTCACCTGAAGACATGTGTCATCTTTATCACCTGTAATTCATTCACGGCACACCAAGATGGCAAATTACCCCCGTTTCAGAAGCTCAGCTCTCGAGGGCCTTTCTTCTGTGACCAGACTGCAGTGTGCCGCATCTCTGTACTTGACATAGTTCCCTTCTGCGACATCCAGCATGATGTGCGTCCTGACTGTCATGTTACAGTGAGTCCCCTGATGCTGAAGCTTTCCTGGGTCACCCGCAGTTAATAGGCATGCCGGGGCCCACGCTCCCAAGTGCTACAGTGAGATGATCCATCCATGTCCTATTGATCTGCCAGCCTTCAGTTCCCTGAATGGTATTCCAGCTGGGCCCTTCAGTGTTTCTTGGTTCCCTTTGTCCTGTTATCAGATTGCCCCTGACCTGCGATGTCCTGTGAGAACATTTCCTGAACTCTGAACCACCACGTCTCCAGCTGAGATCCCCGCTTGTCAGTTCATACATTCAGGCGTATTTCTTTCTCCTCTCTTGTTACCGATTGTCATTGTCTCCAGGCTTGGGGGCACGGGACGCACTGTTTGCCTATTCAAGCCAATTGCCATTTCTCTCGTCCCCAAAATGTAATTGAAAAGAGCTTTAATGGTTTCTAAATGATGATAGCTCCATAAACCGATTAAAAAGGCCTTAATAAAACTGTCTGGAGTTATTCTTCACAGCTGCCACCAATGTTCCTTGTGTCTCGACCATCCCAACAAGAAATACGGTACTTTCTCATGCTGTCAGAAGCACCAGGAAAATCCTTCTCCATCTAATTGCTCCTCTGTTCTCTTCCCAGACAATCCACGTTGCTATTGTCTGTGCCGGATACAACGCCAGCCGGGACGTAGTCACCTTGGTGAAGTCTGTCCTGTTCCACAGGTAAGCGCACTGTTGTCCTCTGCAGGCTCTCGTGTGTGGCCGCCGGCTCGCGCCTTTCCTCCAAAAAGGGTTAAAGCAAAGCAACATTTCTCATCCATCATTTAAGCTGCCATGAAAATGTAATTATTGTCTGAAGCCCGAGGGAGATTATTGTGTTAATAATGTTTAACAGCAGGGTTGAGGTGCCCTCTCGCAATGCTGAGAATCGTAGCTCTGAGACCTCAAGGGACCTTCAAGGACGCTCTGAATTTGTTCCTTCAGTTTCTTCATTGGTTTCTTCCTGTTGACAGTCATCAGACCTCTGTTTACACATCCCTGTTGACAGGTTGTGTTGTGGACTGAATTGTGATCCCTTAAAATGTATCCTTGGGAATCCTAAACCCCAGTAACTCAAACTGAATTTGAAGTTAGGGTCTTTGAAGAGGTAATTCAATTAAATGAGGTCTTGTGGGTAGACCTTCATCCAGTGGGACTGGGGTCCTTATTAGAAGAGGAGACAGGATGGAGGCACAGTCATTTGCAGCCAAGGAGAGAAACCTTACAAGAAACCAACCTTGCTGACACTTCGACTTTGAATTTCTAGCCTTCAGAACTAGAGAAAATCCTGTTAGTTAAGGCACCCAGCTTGTGGCATTTTGTTGGGGCAGCTCTAGCAAATTTATGCAGATGCTTACTCTATGCCAATCTGGCCCACCCCACCTCCAGGTGTCTCTGAACCTTAGACAGTCCTGCTTCATGCCAAGCTGAACTTTTCCAATCTGTGGATGGTGTGATGATGTTCTCTGGCACTAGTATATCACCATGGAGACAGTCCTGTGAAAGATGGATTCCTCTTCCACCTGGAAGTGACCATCCTCTCCCGAGTCACCTCTTCTCCAAGTTAAACACCTGCCATTTACTTTTCCTTTTTCGTGGGACTTTTCTTCTGTCCCTTCACTGTTTTGATGTGTATCCAATTCTATTCAGAGTATTCCAGAATTGGGTCTACAACTCCAGCTAAGGTCCTTGGTTCTGCCTTTACCTTCTTACCAAGGGTTTGAATGAAGCTTATCCATAGCTACATTCACCAGTGTGGAAATGTATCAGATAGCCATGACAGGATCCAGAAGGATCTTAGCCCTAGGAACAGGCATGAGAAGCTCCCAGAGTTTAACTGAACAGAAATCACCCACATCTAACTGTCAAGAGCATAAACAGAGTTGGAAAAGATGGTGGACATCCAAGACCTACCTACCCTGCAGGAAACTGGGGTTCATCTTGTGTCTACCTTCTCTTGCAGTCCCCCAGCCAACCTGTCCATTACCGATGCCTCCAGCTTCTCCCTCCTAAATAATTTTCAGTTCCACCTCTCCCTTCCTGTTCATCCCCACTGTGACTGACATAGTTCATGTCTCCATAGACTCTCACCTGTCCTTTCTGTCTCCCTGACCCATCCTCTGTGTTGCCAGAATGATGTTTCAGAGATGCTGATGTGATTTCCTAAAACTGTTCAGTAGCTTCTCCTTGTCCAGGATAGAGAACTGAAGCTTTTTGCTGTGGCGCATGCAGCATCCAGGATCTGATGTCATTCTCAGCAGTGTTCCCATGCTGCTCCTCACTGTCTCGAGCAGCACTCGCGGGCTGGCAGCTCCACACCCTGTCCAAGGCGCCTCTTGTCGTCTCTTTCTGCTCTACTGTGCCTTTCTCCCATTCTCCTCCACTCCAAGCTAGCAAACTCCCTTTGTTCTTTAAGCCTTGCCTAGGCATCATTTTTTTTTTTGGAGTGTAATTGCTTCACAATGTTATGTTGGTTTCTGCTCTACAATGAAGTGGATCAACCGTATGTATACATATATCCCCTCCTTCTTGGATCTCCCTCCCAACCCCCCATCCCACCCCCAGGTCATCACAGAGCACCAAGCTGAGCTTCCTGTGCTTTATAGCAGCTTCCCACTCACTGTCTCACTTACACATGGCAGTGTATATATGTCCCTCCCAATTCATCCCATGCTCCACATCCCCAACCATACCCCGTGTCCACACGCCCATGCTCCACATCTGCATCTCTGCTCCTGCCCTGGAACTAGGTTCATCTGTATGATGCTTCTGGATTCCACATACACGCATTCATGTACGATACTTGTTTCTCTCTTTCTGACTTATTTCACTCTATGTGACAGACCCTAAGTCCATTCCCATCTCTACAAATGACGCAGTTTCATTCCTTTTTCTGGCTGAGTAATACTCCTTTGCATATATGTATCACGTCTTCTTTATCCATTCACCTGTCCATGGACACTGAGGCTGTTTCCATGTCCTGGCTATTGTAAATAGTGCTGCTGTGAACAAAGGGCATGTGTATTTTTTTGAACTATGGTTTTCTCAGGGTATGTGACTAGGAACTGGAAGCCCACCTGTACCTCTCACCCTGAGTCGAGGCTCCCTTTCTACCAGCCCATAAAGTCCTATGTATTCATTATTATCTTTATTACATTATATTTTCTTTATCTATACATGTTGTATCTTCTAGTAGAATCTGGGCCTTCTGGAGATAAGGCACCATGCCTTGATTTTCCTGTTTTCCTAGTATCTCAGCAAAGTACTATTTATGTGCTCCATAAATGTTTCCTTGTTTAATAACTAAACCTAGGAGACTCTTGAGAGTCCCTTGGACTACAAGGAGATCCAACCAGTCCATCCTAAAGGAGATCAGTCCTGGTGTTCGTTGGAAGGACTGATGTTAAAGCTGAAACTCCAATACTTTGGCCATCTCATGCAAAGAGCTAACTCCTTGGAAAAGACCCTGATGCTGGGAGAGATTGAGAGCAAGAGGAGAAGGGGACGACAGAGGATGAGATGGTCGGATGGCATCACCGACTTAATGGACGTAGGTTTAGGTAGACTCCGGCAGTTGGTAATGGACAGGGAGGCCTGGTGTGCTGCAGTTCATGGGGTTACAAAGAGTCAGACACAACTGAGCAACTGAACTGAGGAGCCTGCATTAATAAATAACCTAAAGACATATTTATTCAACCAGTTACTTATTAGCCCAGACTTAATTTTATTTCACTTCACATTCAGGCCACTATACAGCTCAGTGATTTTCAGCAGGCCATTTCATTCTTTAGACTGGAGTTTTTTTTATCAGTTAGTTAGGAATCAGTTCATCCCAAAACTTACTTGGTAAAATACAGCATTTACTTCCTAGCTCAGCTATTTGTACTGATCTCACCTGGCTGGTTCTTGATGGGCTGCCCTGTTCCTGCGGTCAGCTGGCAAGTTAACGAAACATCGGGCTGGCTGCCCTCCTGGAGCAGGGAAGGGAGGTGGGAGCTACTAACATACATTACAGGGTCAGTTACCACTGGGGGACATGGGTCCTCCTGGTAGCTCTGTGCAGTTGCCACTGTGCTTTCAGTTGTACATCCGAGAAGGAAATGGGAATGTGGAATAAAGGAGCCTTTTCCCACAGCCCTGGTTTCTGTGCAGTTCTGGGGACTCGTTGTTCTGCAGCCTTGATCTGCCACTTGAAACCAGCCATCATGTAGGCTAAGCACTGAATTAGATGAGTGCTTCTCAGCCTTTATGTATTGGGGTGGCCAAAAAGTTCATTTGGGTTTTTAAACTTTTTGGCCAACTCAACATTTATTCCTTGTCTGCACTAAAGAACTCAGGTCCCTTCCTGGTTGGGAGGAAGAAAAGAAAAAAACACTTTTTAAAGAAGAGTATTTGCATGTTTGAGCTTCCCAGGTGATGCAGTGGTAAAGAATTACCTGCCAGTACAGGAGACACAAGAGATGTGGGTTCAGTCCCTCAGTCAGGAAGATCCCCTGGAGTAGGAAATGGCTATTTGCTCCAGTATTCTTGGCTGGAAAATTCCATGGATAGAGGAGCCTGGTGGGCTTCAGTCCATGGGGTCGCAAAGAGTTGGACACTACTGAGCACAGCAGACATACATCCTATGATTTCTTTCTCAATTACGGCACATTTTAAGATCAGAAAAAGTTCTTATGGTAGTATTGGGTGTAAGTACTATTGCAGCTACAATAATGTATATGTACAAACCTAAATAATACCAGTAGTTGTTGAAATTGTAAGAATCGTATTGAGTATAAACTCTTCCTCCTACAGTAGCTGCAGAACAAAGATGTTCAATTTAGAAATAGCAGTAGTTTTATTATCAGCTGCCTATGGCAGACCATGCTTTCAGGGAGGCATAGAGATATGAGAAGAAAGCAAATTCTCAGCATGTGATATGAAAATTCTGCACCCCACATCAGAGCCTGCTTGATCTCCTTGAACTGAGAAGCCAATTAAGCCCCTTGGGATTCTACAGAAAAGAATGATTCTGTGAATTGATATGCTGGTCATAATGATTTGAGATATCAAGACAAAAGAACTTTTGAAAGACATTCCATTCAGGAAGTCCAGCTATAAATAGCTTCATTGCTTCCAGAGCATGTTATGAGGATTAACTAATACATGATTATAAAATACTTTGACAAATGGAGTACCTTCCTAATGTTAATAATATAATAATAGCAGTGCCGGATGCTTCTTTTGGCTTTCACTGTTAATTACAGTAATTAGATTTATTTTCCGGACAAGATTTTTAGCAAAATTTCATTTAAGGTTTGCTTTGTTACATCAAATCAATTTTTCTGCAGCATGTCTAATGACAGTGGACACACTATATTTTAAAAGATAGGAAAGGAGTGCTATCCGCACAGCTCTTTTTTTAAAATTCTTTTTAATATTTATTTGGATGCGTCAGGTCTTTGTTGTGGCATATGGATCCTTAGTTGTGGCGCACAGGCTTAGTAGTTGCAGCCTGTGGTCTTAGTTGCCCTGCAGCATGTGGGATCTAGTTCCCCGACCAGGGATTGAACCCATGTCCCCTGCATTGGAAGGCAGATTTTTAACCACTGGACAGACCACTAGGGAAGTTCCTGTGAGCACTCTTATATACTGATGCTGGCATTAAGAACTGCTATAACCTTTTAGAAACTTCATATTGCCCAAGATGCTTACCCTATATGACTACATTAAGGGATTCTGCCTTAAAAGGATAATCCTAACATCAGAGGAAAATTTTTTGTGAAATACTACTTATAATCCTAAAAATTCTATTAATAAGTCTAATGGAATATCCCCTTTATAGTAAACCATATTCTTAATTGGTTATAAAAAGTATGTTATAACATGGCTAAGTGATAATTTATGATATAAAGTAAGTGACAAGACAGTTCAAAAACTCACTCTATTCATCGTTCCACTATGTAAATACATGCACACACGTGTGTCATGCATGCACATACACATCTACATGGTTGACATACAGGGGGTGAAAGAGTAGCAAAAAATACATGGAAAATGGAATTTTTGCATGTTCGGAATGGAAAAAGTACAAATGATCTTGGTTTTGTTTTCTCTTTACATACGTTTTTGGTCATCTCATTTTGCAACCTTTGTAATGAAGGAAAAAAGTGGATGAGAAAAAATAATGACAAGGTATATGTGAGCAAAGGTTTACTTCGTTGAAAATAAGACAGTATTGTGTCTTTAACACCAGGGTGGGATACTATTTAAAGAAAAATTGGAGGAATGCCTGTACCTCCCATCCTAATTGCAAATAAACTGGGAGACATAGCTATTCTGTAAGCAGAGAAAAAATTCCTACTTAGTCACTAAGTGCTTACCTCCTGGTCAGGAAGGTGGCCCAGCTTGTAAAAAGTTAATATTTGTTTGCTAGGAAGATCTACTTACTCACTCACTCCATCACCCTTTTGGTAAGAGGAGACTGCGTGGTTTGCCTTGCTTTTTATATCAAGCAACTTTTTTGTGTGTTTGTTTTTAAATCCGTACCCCTCAAGAGCAGAAAGGATAAAACAGCATCTTCATGATCAGTATTTGCCTCTAATTGTCTTATTGCTTATTCAGGCTTAAACTTGTTGTAGAAGCGGTTTCCAGATTCTGCAGGGAGGAACCTAGGATTGAATAAAACAAAGAACTAGAAGTAGGTTCTGATTCTGGTCTTTCTATCTGTGAGCTGCTGACCCAGGGAGGTCACTCTCCTCCTTGGAGCTTTGTTTTGTTCCCTGGTCTCTCGTAGAGCCCTGTTGTGAATATCAAAAGAGGTAGTCAATGTGAACTGCTTCTGTATTTTATTTATTTAACAAATAGAAGGGTAGTTCTCACTCTGTGTTAGGCTATGTTCTGAGTGTTTTTCAGATACCAACTCACTGAATGTTCTTCGAATTCCATGAGGGGTCTACTGGTATCCTCATTTTACAGATGATGAAACTGAGGATCCACATGTGAAGTCATGCATGACTCAGGGTCACAGAGAGGAAGGGCGGGGCTGGGTTTGGACCCAGACAGTCTAGCTTCAGAGTCCGAACTCTTGAAAAGTTACTGTTTTGAGTATGATTTTATTTTCATTCATCATTTTGGGTGAGCATGTAGACATTGTTACTATTCCTGTGATTCATTTCCATCTTTATCCCCTACCCAGGTTATGTATTTTTGAAGTATTAAGTATAAATAGTGGGATTTCTTTTTCGGCTGCCCCCTGAGGCATTTAGGATCTTAGTTCCCCAACCAAGGATCAAACTTGCGTACTATGCATTGGAATGTGGAGTCAATTGCTAGACCACTGAGGAAGTCCCTGGACTGAACATTAGTGTTCTAGTAAGACAAGAAAATGCATGGGGAAAAGAAAATCTTCATGAGGCAATAGATACATTAATTAGCTTGATTGCAATGATGATTTCACAATTAGACATATATAAAAATATCACCTTAAATGTTTCATAGTATTTAATGTACTTTGGAAACACAAAGTATATAATACACTTTAAATACACAAATTTTTATTTGTCAATTATACCTCAGTGAAGTTCGGGGGAAGAAAATAGCAAGGACGTGTAATATCTTTGAACAGGTAAAAGATATATACTATGTAGTCGTGCATGTAAAACCAAAAACAATTAGTTAATACAGTTTGTAGGTCCCAAGGATAGATCATTGTATTTGACTTGCATCTCAGCCATGTACAAGTGCATACCCACAAATGGATGAGGAAACTGAGGCTCAGAGGTTAAATCCTATGTTCAAGGTCACAGGTAAATAAGTGATGCTCCTGAGGTTCCACCCTTGACTCTGGCCAACCTTGGAGTCCCTGCTTCTTTTACTACACCATGAGGTCTTTGATTTGCTCTGTTCTCTGCTGGAGAGCTCTTCTGACACGATTCTGAGGTGTCCTCGATTCTCCCCACGTTATCAAGGCCACTTGTCCTCCCCCACACCAAGAGCTCACACCAAAAAACCCTCATTTGGGCTTCTGTGTTTTTCTGCAGTGAGTTCCATTAAATCTCTCAGTGTAACAGATTCACTGAGCATTCGAGTTGCTGTCACAGGCTCTTTTTCTAAAATTGCAATTCCATTGTAAACTTAATAATTAAGGATTATTCAACTCAGCTGTCCTTGTATATTTTAATAAAAAATAGACCTTGGGTTGCCTTATAGGGACTGTGACACATTCCTGACAGAAATAAGAAAGGAAAGGCAGGGAGAAAGCTAGGGTTTAATCATCTTTGCCTCTTTGTATTACCATATTTATTGCATCCCAGCCTGGAACAGGGGAGCAGTTAAGGAAACCAGAGGCAGCAGGAGCATTGCTCATTATGAGCAAAATCTGCAGGCTCTGCTGAAGATGAAGCATGCACTTGCTTCCTTCTTTGTTAGGAAGCGAGATCTGGTCTGAATTAGAAGAGACCTAACGTCTGGGTTGCTTGACCCAATCAAGCTATGTGTGACCCATTGTATTTGAAGATATGTACTCAAGCTGGCCCATTCAGGTAGAAGCCTTTTCCTGTGGGCGTAAAGCATTGCTCCCAGAATGCATATGTAACTGGTGGACTGATATTAAAGGCTATTTTAGTTGTTTTATAGACACTGAATCATATATTAAGAAAATCATTTCTTTTGTGATAGTTATTATCTTCAGTTGATGAAACTCACTTTGGCATAAATACGTTCCTAACATCTGTCTAACTCTTGCTAATCTCCCTCCAAACAACAGAGAATAGGATGGAGGTTCCTGGCCTTTGGCTGGTTTGGAGATTTGCAGACCTCTAGCATTAAAACAATTTTGCCGTCCTGAGTTAGGAACCAAATGCAAAATCAGCCTTGGGGATTACACATTGGGAATGAAATATCACCTGTATTGCTGTTCGTCCTGAATTGTGGAATGTTCTTTGAATTGAGGGCACTTTTTTGTCCTCATGAGTTGGGGTTACTTATAGTCTGAACCAACCTAGACAGTTGCTGGCTTATCCTACCTAGGCAGATCATTTCTTGTACAACACAGCTTCTAAGACAACTGAGTAGACCTCATTCCTGCCTCTACACTCATAGGTTAGACTGTCACTCTCCATCTGAGGCCAGTGGAGAAGCATTGGGATGTAATTCACATACTATGAAATTCACTGTTTAAAAGTGGACAGTTCAGTGGTTTTTGGAACATTCAGAATTGTGCAACTACCCCCTCCATCTAATATTATCAGTGGCCCATTTTCAGCATCTCATAAAGAAACACCTGTCCACATGAACAATCACTCCCCACTTTCCTCTCCCTCCATCCCCTGGCAACCACTAATCTTTCTGTTTATGTGGACTGTTCATTCTGAACATGTTATTTCAATGGGACCATATGCTGTTTTGTCTTCCTGTAACTGGCTTCTCCTATGTAGCATAATCTTTTCAGGTTCACCCATGTGGTAGCATCTGCCAGTCCTTCGTTCCTTTTCCTTGCCTAATAATGTTCCATTGTATGGATTTACTTCATTTTGTTTCTTCATCACTTGGTGACCATTTGGGTTGTTTCCACTTCTTGACTGTTATAAATAATGCCAGTGTGGATGTTTATGTTAAAGTTCTTGAGGGAACACATTTTCATATATTATTGCTGATATCAGATTGGCCACAGATTGTTTGGGTGTTTCCAAAACACATTACAGAAAAATCCCAATAAACTTTTAGCCAACCCAATAGCTAGGAATGGGATTTCTGGGTAAGTCAGCAATGGTAACTTTACGCTTCATGTTTTGAAAAGCCGCCAAACTGTGTTCCAGAGCAGCTACAGTCATTGTATAACCCCACAAGTAGCAGCTGAGGGTTCCGCTATCTCTACATCCTTGATGACACTTGTTATTGGCTGGTATTTTTATCTGAATCATTTTGGTGGGTTTCAGAGTGGTATCCCAGTTCTGATTTGCATTCCCCTACTGACTAGTGATGTTGAGCCTCTCTTCCTGTGCTTGTTGGCCTTTTGTATGTCTTCTTTGAGAAATGACTGTTCAGATCCTTTGCTCAATTTCTAGTCTGCTTACTTGTGTATGTGTTGAGCTGTAAAATATTTTTATACTATGGTTAGAAGTCCGTTACCAGGCATATCTATGCCTTGTAGACATTCTCTCTCATGTGGTGGCTATCTTTTTCACTTTCTTGATGGTGCTTTTTGAAGCACAAAAGTTTTTAATCTTGATGAAGACGGATTTCTTTTTCTTTTTCTTTTGAGCTTTAGATGTCTTATGTCAGAAACCATCACATAACCCCAAATTAAAAGATAACGCTCTCACGTTTTCTTCTAAGGGCCTCTACACCAGAGTTGCAAGTAATGGTGTCCACTAAGAGGGAATTTGGATCTCTTTAGTAATTATTTGTTTGTCCTTTTATTCTTTTATTCTTTTTTTTTTTGATAGACTATTACTGGATGATTGTATCTATAAAGAATTATTTTTAAAAATCTGAGGAAGAGGTTATTTTTAGTAAAATTTATTTTGTAGAACAGTTTTCGATTTACAAAGAAATTACAAAAGGAATAGCACAGATTTTCAAAACCCTGCAGCCCATTTCCCCTCTTATGACATCCTATGCTATATTTGTTATAATTAATGAACCAGTCCCTAGTGGCTCAGCAGGTAATAATCTGCCTGCAATGCAGGAGACACAAGTTCGATCACTGGGTTGGGAAGATCCCCTGGAGAAGGAAATGGCACCCCACTCTGGTATTCTTGCCTGGAAAATTTCTTAGACAGGGGAGCCTGGTGAGCTATAGTCCATGGGGTCCCAAAAAGAGTAAACATGACTTAGTAACTAAACAACAGTAACATTTGTTTCTTTCTCATATAATAATAAATGGTAGGCATCCAGACCACCAATGCTGGTTGGGTAGTTGTTTTAGTGCTAACTTAAAGACTTAGTTTCCCTTCCCTGGTGGCTCAAACAGTCAAGAATCTGTCTGCAATGCAGGAGACCCAGGTCCAATCTCTGGATGGGGAAGATGCCCTAGAGAAGGAAACGGCAACCCACTCCAGTATTCTTGCCTGGGAAAACCCCATATACAAAGGAGCCTGGAAGGCTATAGACTATGGGGTCACAAAGAGTCAGACATGACTGAGTACATAAAACTCATTACTCATGATATATTATTATAACTAAAGTCCTGTCCTTTGTTTCAGATTTCTTTAATTTTTGCCTAAGTTCTTTTTTCTGTCCCAGAATCCCATCCAGGATATGATCCTGCATTTAATCATGTCTCCTTCAGCTCCTCTTTCTTCAGATAGGTGGGAGAAAGATTATTTACAAAATGTAGTTCCCAGTGCCAAGACTCCATCTAACAGGGAACAGTTGCAAAAGTGTTAAGTTTTGAGCCCTGAATTCAGTGGGAGGCTCTGAGAAAGGGCATCTTGACACCATGGAATGTCTTTCTTGGAGCTGTGGTGTCTGAACTGAGAGCCGGAGGCTGGAAGCAGGAGGTGTACCGTGCAGGCGGCTGTGGACACCACTCCAATGTGAACACAGCCTATGGGAAGGCTAAGCCCTGACCTGACTCACAGCCAGGCACTTTCTAGGCACCAAGGTTGGGGAAAGAGTAGACGATAGAGTAGGTGCTTTGTGAAATAAGACAGTCTCTATCCTAGGCAGCTCGCGTTCTACTGGAGGGGGTCATAGATCTGTAGATGTGTAGGAAGATTTCCAGCCCTGCTAGTCACTGCTGGAAAGAAACGTGGCAGTGGGGTGAGGCGTGATGGGTAGGGAGAGGGGCTTTGGATGGAGTGGTCATGGTGGGCCTCTTTGGGAGGTGAGATTTCAGTGTGTTCCTGAAGGAGACTTTGGTTTATTCCTGAGGAAGAATGCAGAAGAGGGGGAAAGCACCGTAGAAATGCTGGCACCGTCATCCTCTGAGAGGCTGTTCTTCTTACTCACGCTGTCCATCTTCTGCTTGGTAACCAGATTAACCTTCTGAATTACAGCTTCGGTCTGCTGCCTGCCGAGCCCCATAAACCTTGTCTGGCTGTCTTTCACTTGGAGAATCGAATTCTGTTTTTAAAAATTCACACACCCTGGCCCATGCTGTTGTTAATACTCTTTTTTCTTTCCTCCCCATTCCTGGCATGCAGTGGGCATTCAGTAAACATTGTGTGATCTGCTCTAATAAGACTGTAGTTCTTGCACAGGCACACTGTGACCCTCTCCACCTCTGTTCTTTTCCTAATTCTGTTACATACGGCAGGATACATTTCTCTCTCCATCTTTTCTCATCCAAAGGTCTGGTTTGCTTGCCACATTATCCTTGGAAACTCCCTAGACTCTCCACTGCTGAGAGGCCGTCTCCTTCATTCTTATTCTCCATGAACGTGTGTGTTTGTCCTTGTGTGGCCGTTCTGTACGGTTGTGCAGGCTGTTCACTGTCCAGCTCCAGGAATCCCTTTACTCACCGTTCAGGTCAGCGTCTCCACACGGCTGCAGGGCAGTGGGGAGGGCCTGCCATTCCCACACTTGCAGCTGTGTGTGCAGCCCAGTGTTGCAGAGCCCTTATGTGCTAACATTTATGTGGTTATTTGTATTCTTTCTCTGTCTCTGCTACATTGATTGCTGCCTGAAGAGAGGACTCTGAGCTCATTCATTGCCTAAATCCCTATTCTGCCTTACTTGATGCTTGATAGCTCTTTGTTGGATGTTTATCCATTCAATGCATTTTTTGGTCTATGAGTGGAAGAACTAATTGAAAATACTTTATTTGAAAGGGATGTAAAAGCAGTAGAGAAAATAACAGTTTCATAAGTTCATGTTGGTAACAGTTCTGGTTCATTCAGGCAGTTGTAACAAAATAGCACAGACCAGGTGGCTCATAAACAACAGGAATTTATTTTTTTCTCTCACTTCTGGAGGCTATGACACCGGCATGACCTGCCTCTGGCGGGGTCCAACTTCCTGATCACAGACTGCAGACTTCCTTCTGTGTTCTCTTGTGTTAAAAAAGCCAAGGAGCCTCTTTTGTAAAGGCAATAACCCCTTTCAGGAGGACTCTGACCAGGGACCTATTCACCTCCCAAAGGCCCCACCTCCTGGTACTCTCACCCGAGGGGTTAGGGTTCAACATAATGAATTTGGGATGGGGGGTCAACAAACATTCAGACCATACCAATTATTAACATATATTGAAATATTACCCACATGCCAGGCATTTTGCTAAGCACTCTATATATATATCACATGTCATAGTTAGCCAATATATTGATACTACTGCTTACTTACCATTATTGTTCCCGATTTGAAGTGAAATTGAGGCCTAGAGAGATGAAGTCACATGCTTGCCTTCACTTAGTCATTAATGCAGCCAGGGTTCCGACCCAAATGTTCTGGAGCAGAGCGCCAGCCCTGAACCATTGATGTAAGCGTGTTCTCAGCTGCTTTCACTTCTTATGGGAAATGTGAACAGTGGTGGGGAAGGAGAGAGCACTGGCTTTCTTTCCCTGTTGTACGAGTGTTTCTTGAGCACACGTTACTTGCCAGCCTCTCTGCCCAGCGCTGGGGGTGGAAGTGAAAAGATGGGTGCTGTCCTTGGAGGCCTCATGGTGGAGGGAAGAAGCCAGGTATTCGATTGTTTGTTTGTTTGTTTTATTGAAGGATAATTGCTTTGCAGAATGTTTTTTGTCAAACCTCTGCATGAATCAACCATAAGTATACACATATCCCCTTCCTTTTGAAACCTCCTCCCATCTCCCTCCCCACCCAACCCCTCTCGGTTGATACAGAGCCCCTGTTTGAGTTTCCTGAGCCATACAGCAAATTCCCATTGGCTGTCTACTTTACATGTGGTAATGCATGTTTCCATGGTACTCTGTCTACTTTACATGTGGTAATGCATGTTTCCATGGTACTCTGTCTACTTTACATGTGGTAATGCATGTTTCCATGGTACTCTGTCTACTTTACATGTGGTAATGCATGTTTCCATGGTACTCTGTCTACTTTACATGTGGTAATGCATGTTTCCATGGTACTCTGTCTACTTTACATGTGGTAATGCATGTTTCCATGGTACTCTGTCTACTTTACATGTGGTAATGCATGTTTCCATGGTACTCTGTCTACTTTACATGTGGTAATGCATGTTTCCATGGTACTCTGTCTACTTTACATGTGGTAATGCATGTTTCCATGGTACTCTGTCTACTTTACATGTGGTAATGCATGTTTCCATGGTACTCTGTCTACTTTACATGTGGTAATGCATGTTTCCATGGTACTCTGTCTACTTTACATGTGGTAATGCATGTTTCCATGGTACTCTGTCTACTTTACATGTGGTAATGCATGTTTCCATGGTACTCTGTCTACTTTACATGTGGTAATGCATGTTTCCATGGTACTCTATCCATACATCTCACCCTCGCCTCCCCTCTCCCCCTGTCCACAAGCCTCTATGTCTGTCCATAAGTCCTCATGTCTCTGTCTGTTTCTCCACTGCTGCCCTGTGAATAAATTCTTTAGTACCATTTTTCTAGATTCTGTATATCTACATTAAAATACAATATTTATCTTTCTCTTTCTGACTTACTTCACTCTGTATAATACGTTCTAGGTTCATCCACTTCATTAGAACTGACTCAAATGCTTTCCTTTTTAAGCTGAGTAATATTCCACTGTGTATATGTACCACAACTTTATCCATTCGTCTGTTGATGGACATCTAGGTTGCTTCCATGTTCTAGCTATCATAAATAGTGCTGCAGTGAACTCTTTTTCAATTTTGAATTCCTCAGGGTATGTGCCTAGGAGTGGGATTTCTGGGTCATATGGTGGTGTTATTCCTAGTTTTTTAAGGAGTCTCCATACCGTCTTCCATAGTGGCTATATCAATTTACATGCCCACTAACAGTGCAAGAGCGTTCCCTTGTCTCCACACCCTCTCCAGCATTTATTGTTTACAGACTTCTTGATGATGGCCATCCTGGTCAGTGTGAGGTGATAGCTCACTGCAGTTTTTTGATTTGCCTTTCTCTAATAATGAGTGATGTTGAGCATCTTTTCATGTGTCTGTGAATCATCAGTATGTCATCTTTGGGGAATTGTCTGTTCAGGCCTTTTCTCCATTTTTTGATTGGGTTGTTTGTTATTCTGATACTGAGTTGTATGAGCTGCTTGTGTATTTTGGAAATTAATCCTTCGTCAGTTGTTTCATTTGTTATTATTTTCTCCCATTGTGAGGCTTGTCTTTTCACTTTGCTTATAGTTTCCTTTGCTGTGCAAAAGCTTTTAAGTTTAATCAGGTCCCACTTGTTTACTTTTGTTTTTATTTCTGTTACTCTAGGAGGTGGGTCATGGAGGATCTTGCTTTGCTTTATGTTATTGTTTGATCTGCCTATGTTTTCCTCTAAGAGTTTTATAATTTCTGGTCTTACATTTAGGTCTTTAATTCATTTTGAGTTTATCTTTGTGTATGGTGTTAGAAAGTGTTCTAATTTCATTCTTTTACATGTAGCTGTCCACTTTTCCCAGCACCATTTATTGAAGAGGCTGTCTTTGCCCCATTGTATATTCTTGTCTCCTTTGTCAAAAATAAGGTACCCATAGGTGCATGGGTTTATATTTTTATTTTACTTTATTTTACTTTACAGTACTGTATTGGTTTTGCCATACATCAGCATGAATCCGCCATGGGTGTACACTTGTTCCCAATCCTGAACCCCCCTCCAACCTCCCTCCCCATACCATCTCTCTGGGTCATCCCAGGGTGCATGGGTTTATCTCTGGGCTCTCTATCTTATTCCATTGGTCTGTATTCCTGTTTTTGTGGCAGTCCCATACTGCCTTGAATACAGGTGTTTGAATTTGATCTCAACTGCTTCACTGTGAGTGCTCAGTTAGCTTTTCATTGGAGGCACCCAGTTAGGAGGAAAAGGGAAGAATGGGGATCCACTCACAGAGGAGGAGATGACTGGCAAACAGTTTGAAGGGATGAACAGGAAATCACAGGCATTGGGGAGAATTCTGTGGGGAAGGAACAGCACAGGCAAAGATACAGATGTGTAGAAAGTGGGATGTTTGGAGCAAATATGTGTACCTTGGTTTGTTTGGTATTGTTATCCCCATGTCTAAAATTATGCCATCCCTCCACCATGGATAAAAATGCAAGCTGACATTTATTCATTCTTCATACATAAGATTCCTTTGTGCCTCCCATGGGAGAGGGAGGCGGTTGTGCCAATACTGAGGGCTAAAGGGACCCTCTGTCTTCCAAGGAGTGACAAGTTGCTCCTGGCCTAGCATCCAGGTTAAGCCACTGGACAGTGAGGAAACACATCGTCACTCCCTGACACCTCTGGCCATCTCTTAGGACCTCAGGAAGCAGTGGCAGCAGGCAGCTCCTTGCAGGGAAGCTTCCTACAGAGCTTCCAGGAAGGCTGTAGGGCAGGCCCGCCACTTGCTCCTGAGTATACGTGGTTTAATCAGAGAGTTTGCAGTGTTCAGGCAGTGGGTACCACGGAGAAGTTCAGTGGTGCTGATGGCTTCTTTGAGTCATTGATTCAGCTCAGCACCCTTGAACACCTATTATGTGTTTGGCAGATTGACCTTGGATAATAACTTTCTTCAGGTCTAGACTCATCCTCCCAGCTCCACTTGGCTTGGCTACCCTCACCTTCAACTTGCTGTATCCAGTACCAAACCCACCATCTTCCTCCAGTGTGCCTTTCTTCCTGTATCCTCTGTCCTAGAGGCATCACCACCAACCCAGGGAACCCCGCTGTCTTCCTCTTCCTCGCTAGTTTGCTCATATCCGAGATCTCTTCTTCTGAAATCCCTCAAGATTTGACTTCCTCTTTCTCTGTTGTTCTTCTCTAGACGTGAGAAGAGCTCCGTCCTGGGACTCTCCATTTCAGCATCATTGGCATTATCCTGCATCTTTTTAAGCTCACAGTCAAGGAGGGATGCAGACACGTAAACAGACAGTTGCAGCCTAAGGATGGTGCAGATGCTGAGAGGACTGTGTTAGGAAGGGGCCCTGACCTCGTCACGGGTCGTCAGGGAGGGATTCCAGGAGCACCCGATGGCCGACCTCAGAGGTGAGGCTGGGTGAGAGAGAAGCAGATGCTGAATGGTGACTGTGAAAGTGAGGGAGGAGGAGGAAGGAGAGGACAGGACTGGAATATGTGAGAGCAAGGGTGGTGGGTCTTACCACCATGTCCCCAGCATCCTGCTCATCGCTTGGTGACTAGTAGATGTTCAGTAAGTGCAGAATAAGCAAATGCATGAGGATTTCCTGCCCAGGAAACCACATATGCAAAGGCCTAGGTGAAAAGGGGGAAGGGAGAGTTGAAAGACATTTATGTGTCTGGAAATTCGAGCAGTGCTGGGGAGCCACTGTACAGGGGTTGAGAGCTATGGGGCAGGTCGTTTGACTCCCCCGACTGAGCTGATGAAGTACAGGCTGTTTAGTGCACTGCTTACTATGTACCTGCATCTCTCCCCTTCCTGTCCCAACACACTCTCGGGGCCTGCTGGGCTCCATTCAGTCTCTTATTATTCTCCCTGGATCATGTTCCCTCTTCCGTTGCTTCCTGTGCCAAGGATAAAGCTTCCCCTAGTGCTTACACGTCCTTCTGACCCAGTCCAGATTCGCCTTTCATTTTCTTTAGTCTAATGGAACCTTGGTCTTTTGTTGTGGCTGTTACCACATTCCACCTCCTGTTTATATTTAATTGTGTCTATATTTAACTATCTCTTTAAATAGTAAGAGCTCCTTGAGATTGGGGCAGGGGATGAGGTCCTTCTCATCGTTAGATTTCTCAGGGGTGCTCCTTCATTACACTGCGTTCTCTTATATTACTATGGTATCTATGGTGGTATTTCTGCTGGGCTGAACTGTGGCTTTGTGCCCGGCAGTCCCTCAAGAAGGCATCTCCACTGTCTATTATTATCCCACTTATGTTTGTTGTTCTGGAGAAGGAAACGGCAACCCACCCCAGTGTTCTTGTAAGTTTCCATGTTACACTTTCCATACATCTCATCCTCTCCTCCATTCTCCATAAGCCTCTATGGAGAATTCCAGGGACGGGGAGCCTGGTGGGCTGCCGTCTACGGGCTCGCAAGTCGGGCACGACTAAAGCGACTTAGCAGCAGCAGCAGCATGTTTGTTGTTGAGAAGCAGCGAGTATTCTACTGCTTATCTCATCTAATTGACCCACTAGCCCCAAGGGGACTCTTCATTGTGCACAATGAAGAGGCAGTGCGGAGGTATAAGTGACATGTTCAAAGCCCCCTCCATAGATGCTAGGTCTGGGCTTCAGACCTATTTACATTTGAATCAGAAGCTTTGCCCTTGTGTGCTGCTCGTTTGTATTTTGGGTGCTGGCTCAGCATGACAGCGGGCCGACTGAGATGGAATGATAAAGACCTTAGAAATATTACATATGAGGGTGAGCTGTTATTCTGTAATGGGAACCCCAGGTGATGCCATTGTGGCTCCCTGGGGAGTGGGAATGGACATGGAAGGGAACAAGCAGAAGGCAGGATTTAGTGCTGTGCTATGAGAGAAGCACTTTCCAGCTCCATACAGTCAGCCTAAAGACCCCATCCTCTGTCCACATGCTTCACTGAGGCCCGTACATCCAGGTGGTGAAGATAAAGCACTGACTAAATTGTACACACGCTATGAATTTTGGAAATACAGATGCCCTAGTAACAGGTATGGTGGTTGGCTGGCATGGAGTGTCACCAATGATTTTACCCTCTCCGGTCCTTGGAGTTGCCATGTCTCTGAAATCTTGAGGTTGGATTGCATGTCCTCTCTCCTTGTCACGCCTGACGTCCTCCCCTGCAGGCACTGGTTGGGCAACACGCCTGGTTGACCTTCCCCATTGCTGTTACACATTGGTTGTGTGTGTGCTCAGTTGCTTCAGTCGTGTCCAACCCTTTATGACCCTGTGGATTGTAGCCTGCCAGTCTCTTCTGTCCACAGGACATCCCAGGCAAGAATACTGGAGTGGGTAGCCATTCCCTTCTCTAGGGGATCTTCCTGACCCGGGGATCAAATCCACATCTGCTTTGCAGGAGGATTCTTTACCACTGAGCACTGGGGAACCCAAATATTACCAGTTGGTAAGAGTGGGTTTTGTGGCTAGAATTCAAAGGTCTTGGTTCTCCCTCCTGACTCCTCCTCTCACTGCCCACAGGCGGAACCCCCTCCATTTCCACCTCATCGCTGACTCCATCGCCGAGCAGATCCTGGCAACACTCTTCCAGACCTGGATGGTACCAGCGGTGCGTGTAGACTTCTACAACGCTGATGAGCTCAAGGTACTGGTGGGAAGGGAGTCATGCTTTTCTTGTTTATGGTTTAGTAGACAGAAGCAAAGGCAGAAATCTCAACTCCCAGTTGGAAATGTCCAGGTGTACCTGAGGGTTTTTGCCACTTGAAATTGATTTTATTATCTGAAGCATTAAAGTAACCACCTCTTTAGCACAGGATACATGTTGGTCTATGCAATTCTGACCACCAAGCATTTCTGTGGACGCTGGAGGCCACTGGCCTGGTCCGTATCTAAAGGAGGCCCATGGTGGCTGATATCTAGAAAATGAGATTATCTGGTCAAGTCAGCACTGAACTCAGAGTGTGATGGGACTGGGTTTGAACTTGTGTATTGTCATTTACTGGTCGTAAGACACAAAGTTATACCTTTGCTGGGTCTGATTTTTCATGAGTAGAAATGTGATTATAACTACCTCGTGGAGTAATGGCTCAAATGAGAGAATATATCTGTGTGTGCTTTAAAAGGCTGTGCTGAATGGAGACTTCCCTAGCAGTCCATTGGTTCAGACTCTGCCCTTCCACTGCAGGGGCCACAGGTTTGATCCTTCATGCCATGTGGCATGGCCAAATAACCCCCACAAGATGAGGCTGAATAAATATTAAGGATTATGTTGGGCCAGAAGGTTTCAACCAAATGAAGATCATTTGGCCATATCATTACCTTGCTTGAAATCCTGCCGTGGCACCACGTGGTCTGTGTCAAGCTTGAGTTTCACAGTCTGATTAAAACGCCCTTCATCTTCTGGCTCTAGACTTCTTCCAGTCTCGTCTCTGGCCGTTCCTGCAAATTCACTTATTACTTAGTTCTAAGAAACCACCCCTGGCTCTCTGCCCTCCTTCCTGTTTGAGCCTTTCCTTCTATCCGACATGCCCTTCCAGCCACTTTGTCACCGCTCCACACACCCTTCAAGCCTCAGCTCAATGGTCACCTCCTCTGAGATCTTTCTGTGATTCCCTCAGGGAAGAGGAAGATCTTTTCTGTTGACTTGTCCAACTGCTACTTTAGTTGAGAACCTTCTTAATGGGGGACGGGGCTGGGAACACGTCTTGTTCTGTTCTGTATTTCTGGTGCATTGGTTGGTACCCTGTGCTGCTAGTGGATTTTACAAATTGCTGTTATTAGTGGAACGTGTAACTTTGCAGAAATTGTGGCTGCTCCATCTCCAGTCACCTTGGGAAGGACTAAACACCTAGGCATGAGACTGCTTTTAGCAAATTGCTTGTTCTAAACCTCATAAAGCCATTATCTTTTCATTTCAGACCCATAACATTTTGAATAGATCGCTGAGATGCCAGGCAGAGTTTCTGATTTTCCCATATTTCAGGCTCTGAGGTTGATCGAGATGTTGAGAATTTAGCGTTTGGGGATTGTCGTAGCAATTTGTGTGCCATTCCAATCTATTCTGAGCTAAAATTGATTAACACTCTTAAAAAGGGAAAAACAAAATTTAGCAAATTGCTGCACTAATTAAGGTGAAAGCAAGCCACTCTGTCTCCCAGGGTCTGAGCACCAGTTCCATGGGGAAGAGCCACGGGAGGGGAGGAGCTGTGTCTGGCACAGAAGGCGGCTTCTTCTGTCTTCGCGTGGTTCCAAGTCTGTGCTCTGTGTAAGCCTGGACCACCTCTGCTTTTTAAAAGAACACGGAGTGGTTGGAAAAACCCCAACTTCATATCCCATCTTGCCACTAAAGAGCTATCTGCCTTGAGTTTGAACCATAAAAGTGAAAAGTGAAAGTGTTAGTCAATCAGTTGTGTCCAACTCTTTGCAACCCCATGGACTAACATAACCCTGCCAGGCTCCTCTGTCCATGGAATTCTCCAGGCAAGAATACTGGAGTGGGTAGCCATCCCCTTCCTGATCCAAGGAATCTTCCTGACCCAAGGATCAAACCGTGGTCTCCCACATCACAGGCAAATTCTTTACTTCTGATCCAAATGGGTAGGACACTGCCAAGCACAGAGGAAGATACTGGATTAAATAAGGCCCAGCAGTGCCTGAGATGCGGCAGATTCTTGATAGTCCCTTATTCCCCTTTGTAGCCATGGCAATGTAGGATTAAAATGCTCTTAATTGTATGGCCTGCCAGGAAATCCCTGGGCCATTGGAAGGTTGAAAGGTAAGGCACTGTGGCCTGTAACCTGCCCCTGGGAACCCCAAGACTTTCTTAGGGTCCTGGAAGAAAGGAGGCAGGTGAGATTGGGAAAGACTGGAGTTCTGACTCCATCATGCCCACATGAATCCAAGTATCCATTATGTTTACACACTTTTTTTTTCTTTTGGCCACACTGGGTCTTCATTGTTTCGTTGCTTTCTCCAGTTGCAGCGAGCAGGGGCAACTTTGTTGGGGTGCATGGGCTTCTTATTGCAGTGGCTTCTCTTGTTATGGAGCATGGGCTCTGAAGTGTGGGCTTCATAGTTGTGGCACAAGGGCTTAGCTGCTCCATGGCATGTGGAATCTTCCCGGCCTGGAGATCAAACCCATGTCGCCTACATTGGGAGGCAGATTCTGAACCACTAGACCACTAGGGAAGCCTGCACACTGAATTTTTATCCATTTGAAGACTGCATGGCTTAAAAAAATGAGAAAAAGAAAACTGCCACGTGAAGTATTCTGAAGGATATGGTCTCCGGAGTCCTGCCCTTGACCCTGCCTTCTACTGATGGCTGCAACGCAAAGTCCCTCCCACCTGCATTTCATTCCCTTACCACTTAAACATCTATCACCCACAGTCCTGTATCCCATGAGGCACGTTGCAGAATCCAGTAAGGACGAAGAGTAGGAGGCATTCTGTAAAATGTAATTTCTCCACAATTCATGAGAACGGTCATAATAATTTATGCATAATTCTGCTTGAAAAACCTAAATCATGATCTGCCCACTGTCCTGACCTGAGCCTGCCTTATATCTAGCACCACCATCTACTTAGCTGCTCATCCAGAACTAAGAGCCTGCCTTCAATGAGTCCCTTTCCCTCTCTCTGTATCTGACCATTCAAAGTCCAAGTTTGTTTCCATCTCCCCTGACACTATCATAGTCTAAGCATGTGACATTTTTCCCCAGACAAGTCTCTTCCCTTTTTATCTGCCTACATCTCCTTTACTGAATCTATTCTTCATCAGTAACATAAATCAACTTTCCCATAGGAAAGCCCAACCACACCATCCCTGTCCTCCGTGTAAACAGAGGTTGGGTTGATGGTCTCCTGGTGCTTCTAGGATGGAGAATACAGTCCTTAACTGAGCTGTGTTTCTGGCTCCTGCCTCCTTCCAACTTCTTCCAGTATTGTTAGCACCACTGCTCACCTGCTGAATTTTCCAGGCTGCTCTGCTCCTTCCCTTCTGCTGGGGGCCTTTGCACAAGTTATTTCTTCTATCTGTTGTATTTGAAGTCTGTTCTTTCCCCATCACTAATTAATTCCCTATTAGTTTGCTGAACCTCTGTGTACTTGAGGAAACCTTCTCTGCTTTCATCATCTCATAGGGGTTTCTTTGTTATATCTTCTTGGAGGATCACATACGTTTCTTCTGTAAACTCACCACTGAGTGTAAACTTTCATGCCTTTGTGTGATGAGCAGATAAATGTCTACCTTCCCTCAAGTATAGGGTCCAAAAGAGCTAGGCTTCTGTTTTTTGTCACTCTTGTATCCCTACCACCTGGCAGGATGCCTGGCCTATGAAAATGTTTGCTAAATGAATACACAGTAAACTCAGTGCTGGGTGCCTAAGAGACAGATGCAAAGTCATTAGGAAAGGGTTTCAGTTTGTTTTTTTTTTTAATTGGAGTATAGTTCATTTGGAATGTTGTGTTAATTTCTGCTGTACAGCAAAGTAATTCAATTATGTTTGTGTGTGTGTGTGTGTGTATGTGTGTGTATGAGCATGTGTATTGAAGTAGGAAATGGTAACTCATTCCAGTATTCTTGCCTGGAAAATTACAGGACAGAGGAGCCTGGCAGGCTACAGACCTTGGGTTTGCGAAGAGTCAGATGCAACTGAGCATATATTAATATATATATGCATTCTTTTTATATTCTTTTCCATTATTGTTTATCACAGGACATTAAATATAGTTCCCTGTAGTTTACAGTAGGATCCTGTGATTTATCCATCCTCTATACATAAAATAGTTTGCATCTGATCCCAAACTCCCAATCCGTCCCTCCCCGAATGCATTCCCTCTTGGCAACCAGTCTGTTCTCTATGTCTGTAATTCTATTTCTGTTTCATACATATGTTCATTTGTGTCAAATTTTAGATTCCACATATAAGTGATATTTGATGCATATTTGTCTGACTAACTTAGTGTGATAATCTCTTTTTGCCTGATGTTGCTGCAAATGGAACCATCGCCCTCTTTATGGCTGAATAGTATTCCATTGTGTATATGTACCACATCTTTATCCATCTTTATCCATTCATCTGTCAATGGACATTAGATTGAGGAAGGAGTTCTGGATCACTGTCAGGACTTACCACATTCCTGAGGCCCATTGTACCTCACGGCACTGGCAGACAGCCAGGTGTTTGTCTGACCCTGCAGTAGCACAGAAAACATCTCCATCTGTACCAACCCACCTTAATCCCAAGAGCAGCCATGGGGCAGACGTCTTTCCATGCCAGGTAAACCAGGAAGGGGATGTATTGAAACACCATCCATCAGATGATGTTAGAGGAGGGACAGATGATGACGTGGAATCATGCTGATTCTGCACTTGCATCCAGGAAACATATTGGATGGTACCCACAGCAGACGCATAAAATGGCCTCCCCCGATGCAGCTGAGAAATCGTTTTACATAGCTGTTGGAAATGACAGTTCTCAGAAATACTCCTGTGGGGCCCTTATTCTGTCTGTTAGTGCTGGAGATAGACAAATAGGGGAAAGGAAATTATGAAGGATCAGTGTGTGATTAAAAACAGGCTGTGAGAAATTTGTGCTGGACTGGTATGCTTCTCTCCGTAATGACCGGTTAGTGCAGGTTTGCAAACAGTGGTGGCTCAGCATGTTCATCCCCGTGGCCTGTGAAACACTCATTGGTCTTTCTGATGTTTCTGTGGTTTGTTCATGTCCGGCTTTCTAGTTCCCAGATCCACAGGCTCCCAGGCCTGAGTGCCTCTGCATCCACTCAGGACATGAAGCCCCTGTCACCAGGGGAGGGAGCTGCAGGATGAGGACCACGACTTCTTTTTGCATGGAGCTTTGCAGGTGGTGGCATGCATCACTCACGTCTTGGGACCACCCTGTGGAGTGGAAAGAGGAGCTTAATTACCTCCATCTCACAGGAAATTTGTAAACTGAAGCAGAGAGGTAAAGGATATTTTCCTGAGATTAGGCAATGAATAAATGCCAAGACCGCTATTTGATTTTTCCTTTCCAAATGAAGTGAGATCCGGGGTCATGTAACTCAGCAGACATGGAAAGGGGATGGATCTGAAGAAAAGGAGAGGAATGTGGGCTGCCACCTGACTGGGGGATGAGGTTGCCACTGTTGACTTGCACTTGAACTCCGAATTCCGTTTTCAGTGACTTTGAACCCCATATGTTGTGTGTGTTAGTCACTTGTTGATGTTCTACTCTTTGTGACCCCCATAGACTGTAGCTTGCCAGGTTCCTCTGTCCATGGAATTCTCCAGGAAGAATATTGGAGTGGGTAGGTAGCCATTCTCTTCTCTAGGAGATCTTCTGGACCCAGGGATTGAACCCACGTCTCCTGCATTGCAGGCACCAGGGAACAATGTAACCAGGCTACAATGTAACCTCTGCTATATATGGATCAATTTCTTTCTTATGTTCCATGGTTTTCACATGGAATGCTCACCGTAACTCTGTGGACTGATTCTATTATGATCCCCATTTTACAGATAAGGAAACTGAGGGTTAAGGAGATAAAATACTAACCCCCAATCACATGCATAGCTAGTATGTGGCAGTTGTTGTCGTTTAGTTGCTGAGTCATATCCAACTCTTTTGTGACCCCATGGACTGTAGCCCACCAGGCTGCTCAGTCCAGGGGATTTCTGAGTCAAGAATACTGGAGTGGGTTGCCATTTTTTCCTCTAACTGATATTCCCGACCCAGGGATAGAACCCACATCTCCTGAATTGGCAAGTGGATTCTTTACCACTGAGCCATCTCAACAGGGAGGCCCAGTACGTGGCGGAGCCAGGACTAAAACCCGGAACTGACTCCACAATCCATGTTCTCTTTTCTCTGTTCTGGTTCCTTCACTGTGGCCTATTTTTAAGCTAAGATACCACAGCTGTGTCTAGACAAAGGTCCTCTGAGCTCTCGGTGCTGTTCTTTTTCTGGTTGTTCCTGAAGAACAAATGTGTTAAGCGTCACTCCGCCATTTAAAGGCCTGCGGGGAGTGGCCTTCCTGCTGTGGACAAAAGTGTGTTTTACTAATGATGCTGCTGAGAGCTGGGACGGCCCCATCCCTGCCGTCCAAGGATCACTAAACTAAGCAGTCCTCACTTTGGACAGCTTGCCTTAAATCAGCAAGATATTTGTCAGTATTCAGACGAGGCCGTGAATACCCTGCCTTTGATCTTGCCCCTGGTTGGCCCGGGAAGTCACTCCTGGCCCTCCACTGGGGAATAATCCAGAGCTCAGGAAGTGAAGTGTCTGGGGCAGGGGCTATTTTATGAGGCCCCTGTCTCACTGGGAGCCCTCATTTATCTCCTTTTCTCTTAGACCTGATGCCTGCTCATTACCAGCATCAGAAAGATGATGAAGTAGGATTCTGTGGTTACAGAAGGTGTTGATGGTTACTCTAAAAATTGGTTTCCTACTCACATTCAATTGCCTTTGTGCTGGTCCCTATGGAGTATTGTAGAGGTTCTCTTTAGAAAACCGCCGTCTTTCATCTCCTGCTGTCCTCTGGGAGACAAACTTCTATTGTTCCTCTTCCTGGGGCAGGTGGAGACACGACTGCCTGCCTCACCTGTTTCCTAGGAAGCTATGCCTCCTGAGTGATGGGCATGCTCACTCAGCAGGGATTGATAATGACATGAACTCAGAGTCTCAGGGTTAAAAAGAAGCTCAGTACTTATAGCTATATTTTTGGCAAATGAGGCCTCGTGGTGGAGGGTTAAGCAGACTGACCAGAATCTCAAATAGGATTCTTTCCAATCAATCCTCTTCCTCAAATTGGATTCAGATTGTG
Source organism: Madoqua kirkii (assembly GCA_006408675.1). Lineage (NCBI taxonomy): Eukaryota > Metazoa > Chordata > Mammalia > Artiodactyla > Bovidae > Madoqua > Madoqua kirkii. The sequence goes on along the minus strand of SJYC01096316.1, from coordinate 29,795 downwards.
TGATCTTGGGGCCTGGATTATAGTTCAGGGGGACTAGACACTTGGCAATGGCCAAGCTTCCAGTGCAATGACAAAATGCCCCCGTGGGCTGGAGCAGTTCTGATTAGACCTGACCTGCAGAGGAAGGACCAGTTCCCCCAGACGTGTCTTTCTCATAGAGGGTAGGACATGTTCAGAGATGCCCTGCACAGGAATGAGAGATGAAGCAAGTGATATTTGGTCTTCAGAATTACCTTGTCCAGCATCACTAATTATATGGTAACAAGAATGATCATCTTTCAAAGTCGGTGGCTCTAGGGTCCCCTTTATTGGTGAAGAAATGCAGTTAAATGAGGTCTTATAATGGAAAGCGTGGTGCTTGACACATAGTAGGCCCTCAACCATCTCATCTCATCCTCTGCCACCCTCTTCTCCTTTTGGACCATGGAGGTGCCAAGATTCAGACACAACTTAGTGACTGAACAGCAACCACAAAGGCCCTCAGCAGATTGTTTCCTTCCCTTCCTCTTTGATGTACTTGAAGACGGCTGTGATTAACCTCTTAAGTCTTCTCTTTTCCAAATCTACCACCTCTTCCCCCGCATTGAAGAAACAGGTGACCGCTGGCCACTCCACAGAGGATGTATGTGTGAGATTGCTTTCCTAGAATAGTTTATGAATGTAGGCTCTGTTCTTCCTCTGCTTGTAGGTCAAACATTATGCAGGAGGACTGGCTGAGGTTTCCAGGTTTGGAAAAGGTGGCATTTTCCCACTTGCTTTACTGTTCTATGGTTCCTAGATTATACACATGATTTGTGAATGGGAGAGCTGGTTCTTTAAGGCCTGCGATGTACCTCGGGCCTTTGTGTCAGGCTTTTCTCTCTGGTGGCAAGGATGAGGTCACAGAACAAATGTGGATAAGTGACATGTGTAACATGCTATTCTATATTCAGAAGACTGACCTTTGGCTTTTAAATATGAAACATGGAACCTTGTAGACAACCAACAGAAACTCATCTGTGTTAGAAAAGAAACTGTGCCAGTTGTACAATTCACTTTGTGCTCAGGCAAATGTTTCTTTATGTAACATAGTGTCTTAATGAATGGGCCCTGTCCCCTTTTGAGAATCATAGAATCTTAATTAGGCAGGAACTTGGCAATAGATGCCCTGCACAGGAATGAGAGATGAAGCAAGTGATATTTGGTCTTCAGAATTACCTTGTCCAGCATCACTAATTATATGGTAACAAGAATGATCATCTTTCAAAGTCGGTGGCTCTAGGGTCCCCTTTATTGGTGAAGAAATGCAGTTAAATGAGGTCTTATAATGGAAAGCGTGGTGCTTGACACATAGTAGGCCCTCAACCATCTCATCTCATCCTCTGCCACCCTCTTCTCCTTTTGGACCATGGAGGTGCCAAGATTCAGACACAACTTAGTGACTGAACAGCAACCACAAAGGCCCTCAGCAGATTGTTTCCTTCCCTTCCTCTTTGGTGTACTTGAAGACGGCTGTGATTAACCTCTTAAGTCTTCTCTTTTCCAAATCTACCACCTCTTCCCCCGCATTGAAGAAACAGGTGACCGCTGGCCACTCCACAGAGGATGTATGTGTGAGATTGCTTTCCTAGAATAGTTTATGAATGTAGGCTCTGTTCTTCCTCTGCTTGTAGGTCAAACATTATGCAGGAGGACTGGCTGAGGTTTCCAGGTTTGGAAAAGGTGGCATTTTCCCACTTGCTTTACTGTTCTATGGTTCCTAGATTATACACATGATTTGTGAATGGGAGAGCTGGTTCTTTAAGGCCTGCGATGTACCTCGGGCCTTTGTGTCAGGCTTTTCTCTCTGGTGGCAAGGATGAGGTCACAGAACAAATGTGGATAAGTGACATGTGTAACATGCTATTCTATATTCAGAAGACTGACCTTTGGCTTTTAAATATGAAACATGGAACCTTGTAGACAACCAACAGAAACTCATCTGTGTTAGAAAAGAAACTGTGCCAGTTGTACAATTCACTTTGTGCTCAGGCAAATGTTTCTTTATGTAACATAGTGTCTTAATGAATGGGCCCTGTCCCCTTTTGAGAATCATAGAATCTTAATTAGGCAGGAACTTGGCAATCATCTAGCATAACCTCCCATTTTTTTCTATAATATTCTATATAAATGGTCATTAATCTTCTCTTTTTGAGTCCTTCCAGAGATAAGAGATCATTACCTCCCAGAGGACCTTGTTCCATATTTAGAAACACAATTAGAAATGTTCACCTTGTGCTATGCTAAAATCTTCATCTTTGTGATCTCCCCCCTCCCCCACACTGGTCCTGAGTATTAAGAAAGGCCAAATGTGAGTGTATCTGCCATTATCTGGTCACTCGTCTGCCTTCCTCACCAGACTGGGAGGAGCTGGACAATATACAGTTTATCTTTAGGCCCAGGGTTTAGGATAAAACCTCGCTCGTGGTGGTTTCCAGAAATTGCATGAGTTCTGTCTTGGATCTGCAGAGTAAGTCAGACAGGGGGTTGAGGACCCATGGTATTTACTGAGTCCACTGTTCATCATCCCCATTCCCTCAGCCATGATCAGAATGGCAGTGCAGGGGGCCTAGTTAACACTTAAATGTCTCCTCTGACCTGTTAACGTGATAAGTGCTTTCTGTGTTATCTTCCATGAATGGGCTCACTTTTTTCTCTCTCTTTCATATCTGCCATTCTCTGTGGTTCTTTAGAATATAACAGTTGTTCCAGATATGTGTATATGACATACCCCAGCTGGAGCTGTAATTGGTCTGAGCTCAGACTTAAACTCATTTTTAAAGCAATTAAATGTCCCCTGATTCACCCTTTCCCCATCTAGAACACTGATCCCTTTGCATTTTCATTGCTGTGGTTTTCTGGTCCATTCCTCTGATAAAGAAGGAAATGCTTTCCTGTACCTGGTTTTGTTGTGTGTTTTCAAGAATCCCATGCTATAGGAACATCATATGTTTTCTGTGGTTAATAAAAATTTATGGCAGTGCAGGGGGCCTAGTTAACACTTAAATGTGTCCTCTGACCTGTTAACATAAGTGGTTTCTGAGTTATCTTCCATGAATGGGCCCACTTTTTTAGCATGCTGCTAATCAGAGGTCTAAGTGAGGCTAGAATCTAGTTCTCTTGGCCTTCAGTACACTGTTGTTCTCTTTTACCACCAATCTTACCTGCTCAGAAGTTGAGTTGAAAAACAACTTCAGTGATTTAAGAAGTAGCTGTAATGATGGATTTTGGCAGTGTGAGCTGTACCCCCAAAAAAGAGCGAAAACGAGACCAGAGGTATTTATTTAATGGATAGGTTAAAAGTAACAGCCAGAGCAAACTGGAGATTATGGTGTGGTTAGAAAATTTTTATAGTGAGAACAGGAGTTTCTGTCCAAATGCTTTGAAAGAATAAAAGGCTGGATTTGGGGAGTGAAACATTAGAACTTCATTATTTTAGAGGAGGTACATTTTTGGCATGTTACCCTGGGATGGGGTGACTGAGTATGAAAAGCTAATGAAAATTAAGGGCTGTAGGCTCATCACTTCAAAGTCAAGGTGTTAGATGGTTCCTCCAGAGTTTGCTGAAATCTAAGAAAAATTATCAGGAGCAGAAAACAATTCTATGCAGGTAGGTCAAAAGGGGCCCCTACAATCCAGGTCAAATCAGTGTAAGCCTGCATCAGGCTACACCCTGGAAACAAGACTTTTCAATTTATTTTATTGAAGTATAGGTGATTTACAATGTTGCATCAATTTTCACTGTATAACAAAGAGATTCAGTTCATAATATATATATATTTATAATATTCTTTTTCCTCTCATTTTCCATGTGGTTTATCTCAGGATATTGAATATACAGTACGACCTTGCTGTTTGTCCATTCTATATATACTAGTTTGCATCTGCTAATCCCAAACTCCCAATTCATCCCTCCTCCATGCCCTCTCCCCATTAGCAACCGAAAATCTGTTCTCTGTGTCTGTGAGTCTGTTTCTGTTTTGTAGAGAAGTTCAGCTGGGTCATATTTTAGATTCTACATATAAGGGTTAGCATATGGTATTTGTCTTACTCTTTCTGATTCACTTCACTTAGTAAGATAACCCCTGGATCCATCCATGTTGTTACACGTGGCATTATTTCATTCTTTTTTTGTGGCTGAGAGGTATTCCACTGTATACATATACCACATCTTTTATCCATTTATCTGTTAATGGACATTTAGATTGCACCCATGTCTTGGCTATTATTAGCAGTGCTGCTGTGAACATTACGGTGCATGTGTCTCTTTGAATTATAGTTTTATCTGGATATATGCCCAGGAATGGGATTGTTGGATCACATGGCAACTATATTTTGAATGTCTTGAATAACCTCCATGCTGTTCTCCATTGTGGTTATACCAAATTACTTTCTCACTAACAGTGTGGGAGGATTTTCTTTACACCCTCTCCAGCATATGTTATTTGTAGACTTTTTAAAGATGTCTGTTCTGACCAGTGTGAGGTAGTACCTCATTGTAGTTTTGGTTAACATTTCTCTGTAATTAGCTATGTTGAACATCTTTTCATTTACCTGCTGGCCCCCTTTATGTCTTCTTTGGGAAAATGTCTATTTAGATTTTCTGCTCATTTTTCATTTGGGTTGTTTGTTGTTTTCTTGTTGAGATGTATAAGCTATTTTTATGGTTTGGAAATAAAACCCTTGTTAGTTGCCTCATTTGCAAATATTTTCTCCCAGTCTGTTAGAAAAATAAATTATAAAGAAAAAAATTTTTCTTTAAGAATAACTCTCATTAAAAAAAGAATAATTCTCATTAATAAGTATTGATTATGTGCCAACTTAATAGCTTCACATGCATAATCTTATTTTATTTCCATAATAATCCTTGAAGTGAGTATAACTATTTTCACCCATTTCCAGGTGGGGGAATAGAAGCTTATAAAAGAGACTTGTGGAAATTACTCAATACTATGGAACCAAAATAGGAATCCGAGTAGTCTGTCTCTTGAGCATTGCCTTCCAGTAGAGCTGTAATAATGAATCACACGTAAGCAAAAGTTCCCTTGCTGTTGTTGTTGTTCAGTTGCTAAGTCATGTCCAGCTCTTTGCAGCTCCATGGACTGCAGCACACCAGGTTCCTCTGTCCTCCACTATCTTCTGGAGTTTGCTCAGATTCATGTCCATTGAGTCAGTGATGCTATCTAACCATCTCATCCTCTTTCACCTTCTTTCTCCTTTTGCCCTCCATCTGTCCCAGCATCAGGGTCTTTTCCAATTAATTGGCCCTTTGCATCAGGTAGCCAAAGTGTTGGAGCTTCAGCATCAGTCCTTCCAATGAATAGTCAGGGTTGATTTCCTTTAGGATGGACTGATTTGATCTCCTTGGAGTCCAAGGGACTCTCAAGAGTCTTCTCTAGCACCACAGTTCAAAGGCATCAATTCTTCGGTGATCAGCCTTCTTTATGGTCCAACAAACTGAAACAGTTGAACTGAATTTTAATACTACATTTTATTTAATCCTGTATATCTAAAATATCATCATGTCAACATGGATCAGTATTTTTTTAATTACTAATGAGATATCTTGCATGCCTTTTTCCTGCATGAAGTCTTTGAAGTCCAGCATATGTTTTATTTCTCTCAACTTCAGCAGGCTACATTTCACAGGCTTAGTAGCCACATATAGTTGGAACCATGGGCAAAGGGTAGAGCTTGCTCTCCAAGGGTGCCTCATAAGGCAAGGGTAAGTGGAGAAAACCGTCCTGTGTTTGAAGAACCAAAATTTTCACTATAATAATAAACGTCCCACTGCAGTGTCTATAGAGTTTTGAGCAAGACAGAGACCCAAGAATACCAGTCAAGTTCTCTTATGTAAGAGACAATGGAAAAAAAAAAGAAATGCTCTGCAAGTGCTCACAAAATATGCACTAGTATATAGTTCTTGAAGAAAGTATCATAAGTTATTCTCCAGCCAACCAAAAAGCAATCAAAATGAATATTCTTAATTGAAGAGGTCTTGTTTTAAAGGGGCAGGCATTATATACTGGAAGAAGTTACACATGGAATTATCTGTAAATGATTATTTTGAGTCAGTTTCTAAGCGGAATGCAGATGTCAAACATTGCTCTTGCAAACATACAAAGAACCAGCTGATCACAGACATTTTAAAGCAGCTTTGGAATTATGGGTTTGAAACCTGCTTTACTTCTGACATTGTGTGGGGTAACTTAGATGGTATTTAACCTTCATTCTGATTATCAGGAAAAAAAGATGTTTCTGTAGAGCTTAAAAGTGACCACTAGTAAAGTTATGTTGTGGTTCAGTTGCTAAGTCGTGTCAGACTCTTTGCAACCCCATGGACTGCAGCACACTAGGCTTCCCTGTCCTTCACCATCTCCCAGAGTTTGCTCAAACTCATGTCCATTGAATCAGTGATGCCATCCAGCAATCTCATCCTCTGTCACCGCCTTCTCCTCTTGCCCTCAATCATTCCCAGTATAAGGGCTTTTTTTCAGTGCGTTGACTCTGCCTCAGGTAGCCAAAGTATTGGAGCTTAAGGATCAGTCCTTCCAAAGAGTATTCAGGGTTGATTTCCTTTAGGGTTGATTGGTTTGATCTCCTTGCTATCCAAGCAATTCTCAAGAGCCTTCTCCAGTACCACAGTTTAATAGATTTAAAACTAAGTTATTGGAGATGATTACTACAAAGGAAACAGACACTATATAAAATATATAAGAAGCAAAGAAAATAAGGAAAAAATAATGATGCTGCAGTATTAAATAGCCATATGTGGAAAAATGAATTTTGACCTTCACTATATAGTATATGCAAACAATAACTTGAATCTTTTGCATGCACACGAAAATGTGTGTGTGAATATACATGACTTCATTCATAGAACTCTAGGGCCTCTCCGTTGGAGAAGGCAAGCGTGGTATATCCATTCAGTGGAATGTTCCTCGGCAATGAAATGTATGATGCCTGTGACAGTATGAATGACTCTCACAGTGGAGTGCTAAGGGCAAAAGCCAGGCACAGAAGACTGACTGCTCCATCCTTTCATTTATGTGGAATGCCTGAAAGCAGGGCAGACGGTACTAGGGATCAAATGGCAGTGGGATAGGGACTGCCTTCAAAGGAACAGGAAGAAACTTTGGGGCCTGATGGAATTGTTCTAGAAAGTGCTCACAGTGGCAGTTTCTGACTGTGCTTTCATTGAACTGTACATTTTAAAGGGCTCTTTGCAATGTACTTAAATTTTTTTCTCAAAGCTCAAAAATAGTTTTTACTCAAAGCATAAAAGTACTATTCCAGAAACAAAACCAACATCCTTGTTTTAATAAATATAAAGTTTTAAACTCTTCTATTGTTGGACAAAACTCTGGTGCTTGATTCAATGGTGGTATCTTAGCTGTGTGCTTACTATACTTAGGAAGTACACCTAATATAAATTATAAAGTTTAAAAATAAAATATATATTATGTCTCAGACTTACAAATATAACACAGATATGTTAACTGCAGATGAATACAAATGTAATGAAATATATTTAATTGGATAAAATTAATAATTAATTTTATCCAATTAAATGTGTTTGATTTAATTACATTTGAAGGAGTATGGTTTTCACAAGAGGATATAATAACCAACCTGTTTTCCAAGTAGAAATATTCCAAATATATAAAGCAAAAGCTGATAGAAATAGAAGATGTATTGTTAGAATTTCAGCCAGTAAGAATACAAATTATATTCTTAAAAACATAGCTTTAAAACTATTCCACGTATATACCTGTGGTGGATTCATGTTGATGTATGGCAAAACCAATACAATATTGTAAAGTAATTAACCTCCAATTAAAATAAATTTATACTTAAAAAAGAAAGAAAATATAAATAATACATAAATAAAAATAAAACTCTTCCATATCAATAGGTATCAAATTTTATATCCATAAAATGGAATGAAAATGGATTTTCAAGTGTTCATGAAATAATTACATAAATTGAAGGCCAAAGAAAACCTTCTTAAATTTCAAATCATAAAAACTATATAGGCCCCACTTTTGGCCACAATGTAGTAAAACTGCATGTCAGAAACAAACTTTTAAGTCTAATCTCTGTGTCTGTGAGTCTATTTCTGTTTGTAGATGGGTTCATTTGTGCCGGGGGAAGGGGGTTGAGGGGAGAGAACTGGGAATTTGGGATTAGCAGATGGCTCAGGTTAAAGCATCTGCCTCTGATGCGGGAGACCCGGGTTCGATCCCTGGGTCAGGAAGATCCCCTGGAGAAGGAAATGGTAACCCACTCCAGTATTCTTGCCTGGAGAATCCCATGGACAGAAGAGCCTGGTAGGCTACAGTCCACGGGGTCGCAAAGAGTCAGACACGACTAGGCGACTTCACACTCACACACACACTCATAGAATGGATAAACAAGGTCCTACCCTGTAGCACAGGGAACCAACCATATTCAATCTCCTGTGATAAACCATAATGGAAAAGAATATTAAAATATTTCTCCATGTGTATAACTGAGTCACTTTGCTATACATCAGAGATTGGCACAACTTTATAAATCAACTATACTTCAGTTTTTAAAAGTTTTTAAAAAACACTTTTAAATGGGTGGTTCATGCGTGGGCCTGTTGGTGTCTTATGTTCGAGCATTTCACATGGTAGCTATCCCACAGTCTGGTTTGCTAGTTCAAGTTAGTTCTTTCTGGCCATGTGTGGACCCGATTCTGGCTGCGTTACCACCCAGTTCTTGAGAAGAGCCCTGCAGCCTGTGTCTCCCACGGCCTGATTCATAGAAAGCACTGCCACTTGTGCCTCCCACTCCTCCCTGCCCAACCCCCACTTGCTAGTGTCGGATCCAGGCGTTTGCCCTGCTTATCCACTGGGGGATTTACTGTTGGGCTCGTAATCTGTTGGTTTTAATTATTTATTTATTTTTCCTTCCTGTTAAAGGCTCACCACAGACTCTGCTGCAAGAATGTTTCCTGGTGTTTGGAAGCCTCTCTTTTTAATCCCATCTCTTTCCGGGATGGGATTCCTTTTCTGGGATGGGGCTCCCTCCCTACCTCCTTTGTCTCTTTTTTCGTCTTTTATATTTATTCCTACCTGTTTTTGAAGCCAATGATCTGCTTTGCTGGATGCCTGATGTCCTCTGCCGGCATTCAGAAGTTGTTTTGTGGAATTTACTCAGCGTTGAAATGTTCTTTTGATGAAGTAGTGAGGGAGAAAGTGGTCTCCCCTTCTTTTTAATCCCATCTCTTTCCGGGATGGGATTCCTTTTCTGGGATGGGGCTCCCTCCCTACCTCCTTTGTCTCTTTTTTCGTCTTTTATATTTATTCCTACCTGTTTTTGAAGCCAATGATCTGCTTTGCTGGATGCCTGATGTCCTCTGCCGGCATTCAGAAGTTGTTTTGTGGAATTTACTCAGCGTTGAAATGTTCTTTTGATGAAGTAGTGAGGGAGAAAGTGGTCTCCCCTCCTATTGCTCTGCCATCCCTCCCCCCCTTTTTTTAATTACTGAAAGTGTAAAGAATGGAGGGATTGTTCCTGATGGAGTTATATGACTGGAAAGTTGTCTTCCATTGTGTGCTAGTAGTCATATTCAGTTCTGCTATTGATTGAAGTTCTGTGTTGTAGGTATAATATACTCCAGTACCTGTGTGTGCCAGAAACAGAACATTTTCTGATTTCCTAAATTAAATTGACTTGACTCTACCATCACTTTTACCAGAGTGACTAGATGTCCAACTCATGTGGACCTTTCCTCTTTTGCTACTGCTTTTCTTTTGACAAAAGCTGTAAGTTGTGTGTATATACAGTAGAAAAACATGTATACTTAACAGAAATTTTTCTGTTGCTCTAAAAGTACGTACATCATAATTACTAAATCCAGCATGCCCTTTGATTTTGTTTGTTAACTTGATACTTTGATGGCATTTAAAATATTTTCTCACCAGATGCTTACTTGTTTTCTTAAACTGTATTCTGAAAAATTATTTTTTTTTATTTTCTTAGGTCTTTATAATTTCTCTAATTTTTTAAAATGCTGCTTTATTCAGTGTTGGTATTTCCCAAAGTTCATTTCTGGATCTTATTTTTATCTTACCTTATATCCTGTGTCTGAAAAGTATCCCTACACTTTCATATTTTTAACTAATACCTATACCTTTGTATTTTCAAGACTGGAAATTTATCTTATGTCAGGAAGCATTTAACAGGAGGCTTCCTGTGTGCTGTTTTGTATCTGTCATAAAACCTCTGTTCCTCATTAATTCCTAAATATTCAGGAATTAAGTGGAGTGGCAAACCTCTCCCAGGGCTGAGTAATGCATGCATTTCCTTTGTTAGTTTTTCCATATGATGATAAGTAACTATTTAAGACCCTCTTCCTTTTTATGAACCATGTGGTGAAAGTGATTATTTACAACCATCTATCTTTGATATGGATTGCCTTATGTTTCCTTGATAATTTGTTAAGTCTGGTCTTTTGATCTTTATATTTGCTGAAAATAACTACCTTGTAAGACACTATGTTGAATAAAACACATTTACTCCATCAGAGCTTGGGTTCCTGTGTGTGTCTCTCTCTCCGTGCACCACCCCCCCACCCCACCTTTTGGATCTGTCATGAATACTCTGTCCCTTATTCCTGAATTCAAGAATTAAGTGAAGTAACAAACTACTCCCGGGGACTTAGGAATGCATGCATTTCCTTCTTTAGGTTTTCCATACAGTGATAGGTAACTATTTATGACCCACTTCCTTTTTATGAAGCATACGGTAAAAGTGATTATTTACAACACTTTCTCTTTCATATGGATGACCTCATGTTTCCTCGATAACTTGTAAGTTTTGGTTTTATCTCTGCTGACTATAGCTACCTTGTAAGACAGTATAACAACCCACACAATGTTGAATGAAACACCTTTGCTCCATCAGGGCTTTTGTCTCTCTCTCTCTCTCTCTCTCTCTCTGTGTGTCTCTCTCTCAGGCTATTTCTCTGGAGTGCAGAGACCCGTCATGCTCACTCTCCTGCCCAGGCTTCTAAGAACCTCTCAAGAAGACCAACTGTGCCTTCACCCCCTCGAGAGGGTGTCTGGTTCCTTTGTGAGAAATGCAAGCTCTGTGTCAAGAGCTTTATTGGTTTTCTGCATAAATCAGGGAATATCAGCCTCTTTTTCTCTCTCTTTTACTTTCTTGTCATTGACTCCAGACCACCAGGTTCCGGTACTTAAAGGACCTCAACAATCTTAGTTCTCAATCCAGGATTAACTGCTGCCTGAGGATCATTATTACATATGGTACCTTACTTTTCTATAGTCACTTTAATCAAGATGAATAAAATTATTTTCATTGTTAAACCAAAAGTTTTCCTCCTTTTGAAATATGTGTATATAATTTTTTCTTATAATTTATCAGTAAAACACATTCTAGACCCACATCTCTTTAATGTCTGTCTCCTACCATCCCAGTCAGTTTGACCTAATTAAAGTTTCCTTCACTGTTATATATATATTTTTTACTCATTACCAAACCTCATCTCTTTCCCTTTTAATACATCAGCATCAAACTTATGTTTCAAGATAACCATCACACTATTGGTTTTGCTTAATTTTATCAGAGTTTCCCCATGTTATACCAGGTGAAGGATAAACTTCCTCCAATGTGAAAACACTCCTTTCAGCCTCATCTTGTACTGCTGCTGCTACTGCTAAGTTGTTTCAGTTGTGACTGACTCTGTGCAACCCCCCCCATAGACAGCAGCCCACCAGGCTCCACCGTCCCTGGGATTCTCTAGGCAAGAACACTGGAGTGGGTTACCATTACTTTCTCCAATGCATGAAAGTGAAAGTTGAAAGGGAAATCACTCAGTTGTGTCTGACTCTTCACGACCCCATGGACTGCAACCCACCAGGCTCCTCCATCCATGGGACTGTTACACCCGGAGAAGGCCTAATCGCCAGAGCTGTCGCCTCACAGATCACCAAGGCTCGAATTCGATGCAATCAGCAAGAGGGTTTATTGAACCGGCGTGCTGGGGTTTGAACTCCTCGGGAGGAGTGAACCCCAAACACTGGTCGCAAGGGATTTTTATACAGAAAAATCACAAGCAGGTGGGAGTAGGGTTAAGATACTAGGAACAATGTGATAGGGGGCCATAGGCAGGTACAGGTGGGGTGAGGACGTTTGATTGGTGGGCAAGGCTTAACCTTTAAGGGGATAGGTCTGCAGGTTATCAGGTTGAAACGGCTGGCTGACCACCCCGCAGTGGTTGGCCAGTCTTCAGAAAAACAGCTACCCGGAAAAGTCTAACAGAAAATACATCGCGGGGGGGTCTCTTGTAAGGGCCAGGAAACTAGGCTATAAGTCATCAGTTAAGGATTAATAGAAAAACTCACAACTATAGAGGGTTTTTTTCAAGGATCAGGAGGCCATGAGTCCCCAGATAAGGGTAAGGCTATTTTCCATGAGGTATGGCCTGCCTCTGGGGTTTTAGAACAAAGGAGACTTAAAATTTTAACCTAATTCCTTCAGGACCTTCCAGGCAAGAGTACTGGAGTGGGTTGCCATTGCCTTCTCTATCATCTTGTATTACTTTCCATCATATGCTATACTCTGTCTACTAAGGGAGAGTTCTTAACCATCTCTTGATGTCTCCTTGTCTTATTCCAAATTCATTCTTCTTACCTGGAATACTTTTCTTCTGTATGTATTTTGAAAATTTTTACTCTATCTTTTGTTTACAGGCAATTATCACTTGCTCTCTTTCTCCCTGATAGGTTTAAGTGTACAAAAGGTGTAAGGTGTACAAAAAGACAAAAATCCTTGCCCTCATGGAGACAGCATTCCACCTAGAATTGGAGACAAAATAAATAAAAGAATGAATAAATAAGAAAATCATGTATATTAATATACATGCGTGGAAATTAAAAAAGGTTTAGGCACTGGAATGATGCTGGTTGGGGACAGAACTTTAAAGAGTAAGTCTTATGTTTGAGTGCAGAACTTTAGCAGGGGTTTTGTACTGGTTACTAGTAATATTTAAATATAGTTTTTTTTTTCTTCTTCTCATTCTAAAATTCTAAAAGTAGGCTTTTGCTACAGTGCTTTAGCAGTTCAATGATGAAACACGGCTTAGTTATCCTTAACTTTCTACTTTAAACTTATTGCCTCATGGTCACCTGATGGCTGCTGCATCTCCATTCATCCCACCACTGTTCAAAGAAGAGAGAACTACCTCTCATTGAATAGTTACATATTTGTTTTAGGAGGAGCAGTGGAATTTCCAGAAAATGTACACCATATTTTTACTAACATTATATTGCCAACAACTGGGAAATATGTATGCACTAATAGTAAAAAGAGTTTAAGCAACTATAGACTTATTTTTACATTTGGCTTGAAATAAGTATGGTCTCACTTTCTATATAAAATTTTGAGCAAGAAGATAAGAAAGAAGCATACTGAGTAAGCAACTATTAGTGAATGCTGTAGACCTTAAGGTTGAGAAACGGTTGGTCATATCAAGCATCCCAGTTGGAGAGAAACTCCAGGAGAAAGCTTTTGTGTATCTGAGAAATGAAGTAAGATTACTGCGGCCTGGTAGATGTGAGAAAGATGGGGTTTGGTAGGTAATGGATTCAGAGATACAAAGTCTAGATAATATCTGTTTCCTTCATGGGATCTTCAATTAGTCATGTTGAGAATCTGCTTTTTATGCATTTCTTTATTCTAAGCACCTTGCAGAGTTCTAGGCTAATAGTAAACTTCTGTGTTTTTTTTTTTTTTAATGAGTGAATTTTGGGTAACACTTTATAGAAATATATTGAAAAACTCTGTGATTTACTTTTTTATAAATAGTTTAAACTATATCCACAGGAACATATATAAATTGGTCAAAATCTTATGATGGGAACTCTTTGTTTTAGCATCGGTTCGGTTCAGTTCAGTTGCTCAGTTATGTTCTACTTGCGACCCCATGGACTGCAGCATGCCAGGCCACCTTGTCCATCGCCAACTCCAGGAACCTGCTCAAATTTATGCTCATTGTGTTGGTGATGCCATCCAACCATCTCATCCTCTGTTGTCCCCTTCTCCTCCTACCTTCAATCATTCCCAGCATCAAGGTCTTTTCCAATGAGTCAGTTCTTCACATCAAGTGGCCAAAGTATTGGAGTTTCAGCTTCAACATCAGTCCATCCCATGAATATTCAGGACTGATTTCCTTTAGGATGGACTGGTTGGATCTCCTTGCAGTTCAAGGGACTCTCAAGAGTCTTCTCCAATACCACAGTTCAAAAGCATCAATTCTTCAGTGCTCAGCTCTCTTTATAGTCCAACTCTCACATCCATACATGACTACTGGAAAAACCATAGCTTTGACTAGATGAAACTTTGTTGGCAAATTAATGTCTCTGCTTTTTAATAAGCTGTCTAGGTTGGTTGTAGCTTTTCTTCCAAGGAGTGTCTTTTAATTTCATGTCTTCAGTCACCATCTACAGTGATTTTGAAGCCCAAAAAAGTAAAGTCTGCCACTGTTTCCACTGTTTCCCTATCTATTTGCCATGAAGTAATGGGACTGGTTGCCATGTTCTTAGTTTTTTGAACGTTTAGTTTTAAGTCAGCTTTTTCTCCTCTTTCACTTTCATCAAAAGGTGCATTAGTTCTTCACTTTCTGCCATAAGGGTGATGTCATCTGCATATCTGAGATTACTGATGTTTCTCCCAGTAATCTTGATTCCAGCTTGTGCTTCATCCAGCCTGACATTTCTCATGATGTACTCTGCATATAAGTTAAATAAGCAGGGTGACACTGTACAGCCTTGCACATAAGGAAAGGGTTAAACCTTGGTCAGCTAACAAGGTACAGGTCAAGATTGACAACGAAGTACTGGACGTATGTCCATAGAGTCCTCCATCTAGTCCACCAGACCATAAGGTTAAAGAACTTCTTAAAGGGTCAAAAAACACTAGTTGTGTCAGTTTCCGTAACCATATCAGTTATTTCGACGTCATCTACAAAAAGACCTTCAGAGAACGAAGGACACATCCAGCAGATGTTGGCAATTTGATCTCTGGTTCCTGTGCTAGCATATATTTCTCTAAACTTAATCATATTATTTGAAAACACAAAGGTCTACCTTTAATTGTAAATTGTTTTACTGTTATAATTTCTGTCTACACATGTTATTTTGTTTTGTTTGCCAAAAGAAGTCATATGAAAAATATATCAGTATAGTGGTCTCAAGTATCAAAAAAATTTTACAAATTCTGTTTATTTTTAACTGTGGAGCTGTGATCATATTTGATATTTCACAGCTATGAGAGACTCACAAATATCTTTGTTCAATATATTTGATTAAAAAATTATAGATTCTGATTTTTAAAATTCGGCACTTTAGATGTTTTTCTGGAACTCTCTTGCTTTTTCCATGATCCAGTGGATGTTGGCAATTTGATCTCTGGTTCCTTTGCCTTTTCTAAAACCAGCTTGAACATCAAGGAGTTCACAGTTTACTTATTGCTGAAGCCTGGGTTGGAGAATTTTGAGCATTACTTTACTAGCGTGTGAGATGAGTGCAATTGTGCGGTAGTTTGAGCATTCTTTGGCATTGCCTTTCTTTGGAATTGGAATGAAAACTGACCTTTTCCAGTCGTGTGGCCACTGCTGAGTTTTCCACATTTGCTGGCATATTGAGTGCAGTACTTTCACAGCATCATCTTTCAGGATTTGAAACAGCTCAACTGGAATTTATCACCTCCACTAGCTTTGTTCATAGTGATGCTTTCTAAGGTCCACTTGACTTCACATTCCAAGATGTCTAGCTCTAGCTTAGTGATCACATCATCATGATTATCTGGGTTGTGAAGATCTTTTTTGTACAGTTCTTCCGTGTATTCTTGCCACCTCTTCCTTGCGACTCCGTCAATCTCTTAGTGAACTCAGCTCCGTCCACCGGGGTATCAACTGGGCACCTGGCTGTTGTCACTGTTGTGAGAACTCCAGGGCATGGTGTGGTGTGGGTCAGGGTAGCATGAGAAGACGCCGGGCTTACAAGGTCCAAGAGCCACAAGCATCTGGGTATTAGGGTCACTCTAGACTGTTGTGGGCATGCACTTTGGGGCAGTTTGACATAATTCATCTGGTGAACCTCAGCTGACTTCTGACTTACTCATTGTGTTGGAAGGATATAAGCTTGGCGCTGCATCAGAGATGCAAACACATGTAGCTTAAAGGAGAAAGCAGTCAGCACGTCCCCACATATCAGTGGAGGCGCAAGGTGGGAGCTGGGGCCCAGGCTCCAGAGCTCTTCTTGCTCTGCCCTCCGCTGAACACTGCAGAATCACGTTGCCAACAGGATCGCACTGGTGGGATAAGGCTGGGGCAGCATATGTGTGGGGCTGGCCTTGTTCTAAATGCTTTAGAGCTATGAGTCCTTTAGCCTATATCCTATGAGGCAGACAGAAGTAACTCAGTTTTAAACAAAAACAAAGCTCTGAACTCTTGCAACCACACCTATCAGCCAGTTGGGAGGGTAAGGCAGGAGTGGTACCCTCCTCCATTTCAGAGCACAAGACGGACACCGGGAGTCCAAGGTCCACCGTGGCTTCGATGAAGGCTGACAAATGCAGTCTCTGGCTGGGCAGGCACACGCAGTGTGGCCAGTGACATTTCTCCTCCTTTGCCTGGAAGGGGTCTCTCAACCTTTCTCTCATGATTTAGGCTCACTTTACCATCATTCAAGACTCAGTTCATTGTCACCGGAAAGACACTCCCACCCGTACCCTGACTAGGTTAATGCCCTCCGCACCCCCTACCACTACCCCAACACAGGCTCTCATAAGATTCTGAGATTCCTTCTATTTCAGCCCTTATATATTATTATAAGATCTCCCCTGGGTCACAGACCAACAGATATTGTTTGGCCCACACTATTTCTTTCCATTCAAAAAAAAAAAATCATACAAAATTTCTTTTTTTTAAGTTCTGATTTTTATTATAAAATAATTACATGTGGACCAGCAGTAATGGGCACCTTGTTCATTCAACAAATATTGAATAATTCTTTGAACATCTACTATGCTGAGAAGAATTGAGACAAAGTCAGCTTATCCTCATTCTAAAGAGAGGGAAAATGAGGCAGAGAAACTGCAACTTGCCTAAGGTTAAAACGCCCTTAAGTGAGTCTTCTCCTTAAAAATCATAAAAGCACAGCCACACTGGCAGTCATTCCTGGGTTAGACCAGTCGACTGGGGTTGAGTAGCTCCCTAATTCCTGTGCAGAAGACACAGGACTTTTCACACAGACCCCACCAGGCCCTACGGTCCCGTGCCATGCCTGCTTCATTTTATTTATGAATGAATAAGTGAATAAAATGGCCCCGCAGGAAGAAGGGGTTGCAATCTCCTGAACCCTGAGTTTCTTTGGGGACGAGGTGTATCTCTTCTGGGTGTACTTTGTACTTGGTACGCTGTGCATGTTCAAAAGCACTTGTCAGGCATGCGACTAGATCCGTGGAAACATTCAGAATTAAAATTGCACTGAAGCGGCAGCTTACACTCCACCCACCCCTCTCCCCAAAGGATCTATATTTAATTGTCTTTGCAAAAGCAGAGCCTGCGAGCAACTTCGCACTGGAGATCCTTCCCAAACGTCAGAGACGCAGCAGCTTGGCCAGTTGCGGGCTCCAGCCTATTAATAGCTTCTGGCTGTGTTTCCTGGGCAGCCGCACTGTTCTTAGAGGCAGAGAGGCAAAGGCAACCTTCTAAGTCCGACCAGCCCCACCCCCGGCCTCATCCATTCCTCCCTGGCACCCTTCCTCCCATCTCTCTCTCCAAACAGCACACTCCGCTGCGTATTCTGCAGGAGGGCTTTTGATTTATTTATTTATTTTTGTCAGCACTCATCAGGGTGGTGGGGGTGGGAAATAAGAGCCTGGGCCCATGTGAAAGTGCTTTAGCGGGGTCTCCAGGGAGAATCCTGTGCTTCCTGCAGCACCAGAGGTCACTGTCACCTTGGCCTGAGGTGGCCTGTTTACCAAAGTGAAATGAAGATATCAGTCAGATGTCAGGGAAATGCTAATGGCGGGCGCCAGGCTGGGAGCCGGCAAGGTGATCCCTTCCTTCCCAATCCTGCAGCACAAAGGCCTCAGTGACTTAGCAACTCCGATAAGAGGTCAGCAGGTATTATTATAAGATCTCCCCTGGGTCACAGACCAACAGATATTGTTTGGCCCACACTATTTCTTTCCATTCAAAAAAAAAAAATCATACAAAATTTCTTTTTTTTAAGTTCTGATTTTTATTATAAAATAATTACATGTGGACCAGCAGTAATGGGCACCTTGTTCATTCAACAAATATTGAATAATTCTTTGAACATCTACTATGCTGAGAAGAATTGAGACAAAGTCAGCTTATCCTCATTCTAAAGAGAGGGAAAATGAGGCAGAGAAACTGCAACTTGCCTAAGGTTAAAACG
The DNA here is from genome assembly GCA_006408675.1 of Madoqua kirkii. Taxonomy (NCBI): domain Eukaryota; kingdom Metazoa; phylum Chordata; class Mammalia; order Artiodactyla; family Bovidae; genus Madoqua; species Madoqua kirkii. The sequence continues at coordinate 11,298 of SJYC01096316.1, read as the reverse complement.
CCCTTAAGTGAGTCTTCTCCTTAAAAATCATAAAAGCACAGCCACACTGGGCAGTCATTCCTGGGTTAGACCAGTCGACTGGGGTTGAGTAGCTCCCTAATTCCTGTGCAGAAGACACAGGACTTTTCACACAGACCCCACCAGGCCCTACGGTCCCGTGCCATGCCTGCTTCATTTTATTTATGAATGAATAAGTGAATAAAATGGCCCCGCAGGAAGAAGGGGTTGCAATCTCCTGAACCCTGAGTTTCTTTGGGGACGAGGTGTATCTCTTCTGGGTGTACTTTGTACTTGGTACGCTGTGCATGTTCAAAAGCACTTGTCAGGCATGCGACTAGATCCGTGGAAACATTCAGAATTAAAATTGCACTGAAGCGGCAGCTTACACTCCACCCACCCCTCTCCCCAAAGGATCTATATTTAATTGTCTTTGCAAAAGCAGAGCCTGCGAGCAACTTCGCACTGGAGATCCTTCCCAAACGTCAGAGACGCAGCAGCTTGGCCAGTTGCGGGCTCCAGCCTATTAATAGCTTCTGGCTGTGTTTCCTGGGCAGCCGCACTGTTCTTAGAGGCAGAGAGGCAAAGGCAACCTTCTAAGTCCGACCAGCCCCACCCCCGGCCTCATCCATTCCTCCCTGGCACCCTTCCTCCCATCTCTCTCTCCAAACAGCACACTCCGCTGCGTATTCTGCAGGAGGGCTTTTGATTTATTTATTTATTTTTGTCAGCACTCATCAGGGTGGTGGGGGTGGGAAATAAGAGCCTGGGCCCATGTGAAAGTGCTTTAGCGGGGTCTCCAGGGAGAATCCTGTGCTTCCTGCAGCACCAGAGGTCACTGTCACCTTGGCCTGAGGTGGCCTGTTTACCAAAGTGAAATGAAGATATCAGTCAGATGTCAGGGAAATGCTAATGGCGGGCGCCAGGCTGGGAGCCGGCAAGGTGATCCCTTCCTTCCCAATCCTGCAGCACAAAGGCCTCAGTGACTTAGCAACTCCGATAAGAGGTCAGCAGGCAAATGCCAGGTCCCTGACGGACTGCTCCTCCTGGAGAGGCTGCAGAGCCTTCCAGGCTGCCTCTCGCTTTTCCGCATCCAGTGTATTCAACTGCAGGAAGGGAAGGTGTTTGAAACCCTGGCCCGCCCTTTCTCTATCTCCAGCAGGAAAGAAAGCCTCGTCTCTCTCGGGTCCCAAGGTCTGGAGCCACATCATTATCCTCCTGCCAGAGACAGGAAGCGTGGGATGCTGACCACATCCCGTCACTTAGCAGGATGGATGGGCCTGGATTCCGCAGCAGAAAAGGGTAGGAAACAGCGGGCTCTGTTTATGGCTGTGGGACGGGTACACAGCCGGGCAGCCTCCCCACGCTGGGCCTCCTGAAGAAGTCACCACTGAACCAGGACCCCAGCGCCCTAAGGCCAAGAATCAAAGAGGCTGTTAGGCCTGTCTCCCAGGGGAGCGACTCCCTCTTACATTCCTGCTATTGCTTTTCCATCCTGGAGGTTAACACCCGAGATGAGCTTCTCCAGCTCTGCTTTGGGGAGCCAGGGTCCATCTCCGCTGGAGTCGGCTAGCATGCCATCGTCTTCAGGCAGGCCGCTTCCACCATCTCAATTTCAGCTGGCCCCTCCTTTGGGTTCTTTTGTGAGACGCTAAAGAGTTACTTTGCCTGTATTGTCTGCATTCATTATACAGGTTTTCTGCAAGCTCTCCTTTCTCCCCTATCAGTCAACCTGCTGCAATTTTTCTCTGGGCTTTTTCCACCAACCCTGCACTGGTCACGATAAAACCCGTGCCTCCTGGGAACCCTGCTCTGCTACTCTCTAAAGCGAGACCACTCTCTAGTCTGTTGGTGTCGTGTCAGGGTAAAACAGCAGGAAGATGACATTCTTCCACATTTCCCGAATCAGGTTGAAATGGTCACCAATTCACAAAGCCTCTCCTAGCTGCTTATGAAACGGTAGTGTTGAAAATATGGTTTCGTTTTTCCTGCTGCAAGGCCAGGGATTAAAAGAAAGCCCCCTGGTTCCTTCTAAGCTGAGAGTAGAACGTTGGGGTCCATCGGCCAGGCCCAGTTTCTCCTGTTCTCATAGGTCACAGACCCCGTGACCATGTGGGGAGCGCACAGCCCTGCAGAGCTACGAGCGCACTGCCTGCCAGCAGCCCATCAGTGGGGACTGCGGAGCTCTTCAAAAGTCTGGAGGGCGGCTGAGGAGCTCGCCTCTGGGAAACATGCTAGGAGGTGAGGATGGAGGGGCACCGGACCGGATCGGTGTGCTCTCCGTTCTCCCTCTTCAGGTTTCCCGGGGAGCGGGGAGCATCTGGGTGGTGGTGAGCATGGCACAGATGATGAAGAAAATCCCCCACTGGAAAGCTCAGGACAAACAATGACAGCGCAGTCTCAAACTGTCTTCTCCTCTTCAGGAAATCAAGCAATGTTAGAAGGGCTGTCTGTTTGTGTTTGGGTTTTTCTGAGGATAGAGGGCTCTGCAGAACCACAGGGGCTGGGGGCTCAGACGGAATAAGTGTGAGGCCTCACACTCATTCTTCTCAGTTGGCTATCTTCCCTTTGTGCCCTCCTCCCACCCCCCAAGCGGGTTCCCAGCCCTGGAAGTTTGCCCCCTTGGGACGGTATCACCCAGTCTTTCCCAACCTCTGGTTTCTGGTTGAGTTTACCGAATAGGAGGTCCTAAAGGAAGGAAAATGAGGAAGGGAGAGAGGCTGGGACATTTCTTTCCCACTGCCATCTTCCTAAAGCGCAGGTCTCTAGCGGCTGTGTGACCCTTCAGACCTGCAGCTGGTAACGGCTTTCGCTGCTATGAGACGTATCAGTTATCTATTGGTGTGCAACAAATCATCCCAAATGTAGGGATTCAAATCAATCATTATGTATCTGCAGATGGTTCTGCAGTCTGGGCTGGGCTCGTCTGGGCAGTTATTCTGCTGGTCAGGGAATCACTCATGGAGCTGCTACCATCTAACAGGTGGACTGGCTATCGGCTGCATGCCTCGGTTCTCCTCTATGTGGCTCCTCATCACCCATTAGGCTAAATCAGGCTTTGGACAGGGAAGTCTCAGGTCATCTGCCAAGAAGGTGAAAGCAGAAGTTGCAAGGCTTCCAGAAGCCTTGCTTTGGACCTTTCACAATACCACTCCTGGCACATTCTATTGACCAAAGCAAGTACCAAGACTAGGCCAGATTCAAGGAATGGGAAAATGGACTTCATCTTTGCATAGGAGCAACTCCAAAGTCTCTTTGCAGAGAGGCCTGGATACTGGAGTGGGAAGAATTTGTGACTGTAACTTAAAATCTAGCACCATAGTTTCTGAATTTATTTCAGTTCTTTGGTTCCCTTAAGTTTCCATTCCCATGTGAGTGGTGGCTTTATCGGTATCTGTTCAATGGAATCATCTGAATGAAGTTCTATTTCCAGGACTTTGATAAATATGCCTTTCAATAGTAGCACTAGCTCCATTCACTGTATAGTTATTATCATCATTGTTGTTGACATGTAGTCCTTGACTTGCTAGCAGTTTAATTTGCAGAGTCACACTTTTATCCCTTGTATATTTACAACTGTGGCATTTTATGTCCAATGCAGCCCTACTTGTATGAAGAAAAGCTGTCTCATCAGGAGCAGCTGACACGTTTCCAGAACACACCATGACCCAAATACTATCCAAGAATTCTGTGTGGTCAAGATCTGACTTGGCGCACACAGCAGCCTGAGAAGGAGGCACCACCTCACAGAAGAACAAACTAAGGCCCTGAGAGGCAACTAGTTTGCTCCAAGTCATACAGCAATTGGGAGAATGACAGTCAAAATCCTTCCAAAGAAATTTTTCTGATTTTTGACACTAATGATATTCTTCCAGCTTGTGTAAAGTCAGAAATCACAAAGGATTTAAGAAAATTTGAACAGTGTACAACATCACATACTAAAATGGACATGATTTGCTTTCCTTTGTACAGTGTAGCTGATATCTACATCAGAAGGCTATGAAATGTGTGGGAAATAAGTATACAGCATATGTTACATTTATCCCTATTTATGCTGATTTCTATAGACAGCTAAGCATCAACCCGTGGTCTGGAACTCCTTCCTGAAAATCAGGCACAGCTGATGCTATTCTGTTCTCTTGTTGCTATACAACACAGACTGTGGCCTTTGCTACACTCCACTGGGGTTTGCTCTGAGTATCCACTGTGCTCAAGTCCATCCGCACTGCTTCATTATTGCAGAGCTGCTGGTGCTTAAAAAAAATCAGATCCTTGCACACAAATGAGTTTCTGGGGCTTGGTTAGTAAAATATTCTTCAGGAAGCATTCATAACCTCCACCCATCTGCCTACTTTTGAGTGAGATTCTCAATGTCCAAAACAAGCAAAACCCTAGAAATATAACTCTATTCATTTTGTAGAAGGTGCCTTCTGTCATTGGAGGATAATCATTTCATTCTCCCTGCTGGGGGCGCTGCAGTAGCTTTCTGATTGGCAGCCCTGCTTCCTGCCTTGTGCCCCTTCAATCCATTCTCCATCCAGAAAACAGTGATCTTCTTAAAACACAAATTATCTGTCTCTTCCCTGCCTCCAAAACTACCACCACACAACATCTCCCCCAAACTCCTTCCTAGATTATTCCTACATTTCAGGCCTTCTCCCGATTGACCACCAGCTCCAGCTGCAGATGCTGCCTCACAGACATTCCAAGGTCACTTTCTGCTCAGAGGTGCTGCACCTACTACCTTAGGATGCTGTGCCCTCGGATCTCTGCATGGCTGGCTCCTTCTCATCAAGTCTCCCCTTGAATGTCACCTCCACCATGGAGCCTTCCCAGCTTGCTCTTTCACATCACTCAGTTTCTCTTTAATCCCAGCACTCATCACCAGCAATATCTTTCTGGTTATTCAGTTATGTATTCTCCTTCCCCCGTGAGCAAATGAGCTCCATGGAAGAAGCAGCGTTGTCTGGGGTCACAAACACAGCCCACAATTTGGGGTCAGTCTCCAGGCAGCTCCTAGTTCAGAGTTCTAGCCATGGCACCAGCCTGCTTCTGGAACAAGTGCTGGTATTTTGTTCTCAGCAGCTTTGGAAATCAGATCTCTTCCCAAGCCGCATGATCCAGTCGGCAGCAAGAGAGAAGGCTGCGATGAGAACACAAAGGTGCCCTCAGTCTTCAGAGAGATAGCAGCCCTCCAAGGAAGCGAGTCACAGATAAAGGCTGAGAATCAGTCCCAAAGGCTGCCCCAATCGCTGGAAGCTGTTCCCCTCTCGGACCCCGCCAGTTCTCAGCCTTTCACAAACTCAGCCATCTCCCAGCCTTTTGAATGTGCCAGTATCGCCTAGCTACAGAATTACCACTCAGATAGGGCTCCAGGGATGAAATTAGATTTCCCTTTGCAGAACAAAGACAAACACACACTCTTCTAGCCCATCCTGGGAGAGCTGCATTGGGAGGGCCCGCTTCCGGGCCAGGCATTCAAAGCCCATGGGCTGTCTTGCTTGCTTCAGCAGTTCCTGGCAAAGTGCAACGGAGTTCTCCAGCTTTGAAATCTAATTGCCTGCCCATGGCTGTGAATCCCTCTCCAAAGGCAAAAAAAAAAAAGTCACACACAAAACCTGTTTTAAGTAGGAGGGGGAGGGGAAGGAGGAGGGAAACAGTTCTCACGGAACCAGCCGAGATGAACCCATTTAAGCTTTGACATGATACCTTTGGGGGAAGCCAATTGTTAATAGTCTGAGAAGCCCCTGTTTAAAAGAGAAAGATCCATAAATGCGGATTCTGTCAGTAATGAGAAAATGGAAATCACAGGCAAAACCAGAAAACTCATTCCCCCAGAATCTTAATGATCTCCAAGATAATTGTGCTGGTTTCTCAAATCAAGGCGTGAACAGTGACAGCTCTGGATTTTCCTATGAGGGTCAGACAGGTTCATGTTTTTTTAATTGGGCTCATTTCTAAGCCATGTGCTTGTCATGATGCCTTAATCCCTTCACTGTCCCCCAGAAAAATGCTGTCTCCCTCCGTGTTTCCCGCAAACAAATGCAGCTTCTCAAAGGGGATATGAGCCTCCCTCTCCTGCAAACAGATTTATCATATGACTGCTCTGCTGTGGGTGAACTTGCAGTTCTCTTGCATAAGAGAGCAATTTCCTGAAGGTAAAAAAAAAAAGAAAGAAAAAGAGAAAACATCAAACTGCTGGCCACTCCTCGTCTTCCATATAAATATCCTGAGCCTCAGCTCCCAAAGATAACGGGAAAGAAGAGGTTTTTATATCAGGAGGATAAATGGCAATCTTTCAGATGGCAAATGCTTTCTTGCATTTGTTTTATTCAGTGGGACACACAAGCAGGAACAGATTCACTGACAATTTTAAGAGTTCCCCAGGCCAAAAGCTACCTTCTGGTAAGATCTAGCAGGTTAAAGTTCAACAATAATTAACAAATTAGAAAACTCTGCCATTATGGTGAATATAAATTAATGGCTTTAATTAAGGATGCTTACAACAAGAATTGAGATCTTAAAAGTAATCAATATTATAATGAACCTTAAGATTGAAAAAAAAGGTGTAATTTCTCAAGTATGCACAGAGGTGTGAACAGTGACAGCAGCCATCAGTTCAGTAATGAAGCACCAGCTCTTTGCCTGACGCTGGCCTGACCGCAGTCTCAGGGGAGCCTCGGAGCTGTCTCGGCCATTTCACTTGCCTTCCGGCTACCAGCTTCACCCCACCCTGCGAGGGCAGTGAGGCCTGTCCCAGGTCCAGGGCGAAGGCTGGCTCTGCTAGTGGGGATGGGCTGTCAAAGAAACAAGAAGGAGAAAGGGAAGGCGAAAAGGAGGGAAGAGACTACCATTCATTCATTCACAGCCCGATGAATGCTTGTCACACTGTGTCCAACTCCCGCTGGGAGCCAGGGAGACAACGGTGAGCAAAGCAAGACCCCCCTCCAGCCCTCTTAGAGCTTGTGGAGAAGATAATTTCAACCACACCAACATAAACAAACACAGGACTGCCGCTTTGCTGCCTGCTCCCGGAAGCACATGGGCACACCGTCTGCACAGGAATAACCAGGAGACAAGACCCGGGTGGTGGGTCAGGGCAGTGTGCCCAGGGCGTGGGGGAGGCCAGGGTGAAGGATCCCTAGGCTGGAGTGCTTTCAGGTCCTGCCTAAGTGTTCTTACAAGTGTCATCTTACTCACTCCTCACACCAGCCCTGTGGGGCAGATGCCACGATACTCCCATTACAGACAAAGTCCCCTCAGGCGCAGAGAGGTGATAGTGCTTGCCTAGGGGCACAGAGCTTATGATGTGGAAAAGAGCCAGACTCAAAACAAGGACCTGTCTCCAACGCCCATGACCCTGAGCACACGGCCCTCCTGGGAACCACAGGGCCAGGCAAGGCCAGCCTCCCCGCTTCGCTCAGGCAAGTACACACACACACACATTCGTGCTCTCTCAAATGCACACTCATAGACTCTCTCTCTCTCTCTTCACACACACACATACCCTGCACTCCTGCTCTCAGAAGCCACAGTGACCCTCAGCCTGCTGCCAGCTTCCCCACCTCCTTCATCCCCAGCTGCAATGTTCCTTAGGGTGAGGTGGGACTTGCTATGAGCAAAGAGAGATGCTGAGCTCCCACCGGGGATGCAGCTGAGCAGCCTGGAGGAAGGGGCATCTGACCTGGGCCCTGCAACCTCAACAGGCATTTGACCCAGAAGGCAGAAAGAACCAGTGTTTCAGGCAGGTAGAAAAGTCTGCAGGTGAGAGAAGTGGAGCACTTTTGAGGAAAAAGGATGACGTCGACAGATGCTGCTCAGACCCCCTCCCACTCCTCTCCACCCCCACCCCACCCCATAGCCTGCTTATTCTCCGGGACCCCCCATCTCAGCAGAGGTACAACCAGCCTCCCAAGGGCACAAGCCACAAACACAGGCGGCAGGCGCCCTGGCACCTGCCCACTCACGCGTCCAAGCTGTCACCAAATCCTAAATATAGCCCAAATCTGCCCACCGCTCCGCCCCCAACAGCACCCCCCAGCTCCTCCTTCTGCTGCCGCCGTCTCCGGACGGGGTCCCACACCCCCAGCCCGCACCCCTGGAGCAGCCACGACGGCCTTCACCTCTGAACACCAGAATCCCTGCTAAAAACTGCCCTCCAGGGTGCTGCTCAAATGCTCCTCCCTGACAAGCCCTCCCAGCCCCGACGAGATCAGATCCCTGTTTCAGGCCTCATGATATGATGTTCTTCTCCTCTCTGATGCTCAGCAGAGCTGACACTTCTACACTCACGTCTGTGATGATTCAGTCCGATGGGTGAGTCTTGCACCCAGCAAGCCTGCAGTAAATTTTTTTTGGGTGGACAGGAAGATGCTAAAGCCCGGGATATGTGACAGAGATGGGGCCTGCAGGGGAAAAGCCGGGGAGGGACACATCCCCAGAGGGTCTCAGGTACCAGGCCCAGTGACTCCAGGACAACACGAGAGGTCTCTCTGAGATAGAAGGGCTGCAGCGAACTTCTCCTCCCCTGGTGCAGGCAGATTGGAAAATGGCCAGCTGGCTTTGGGCTCACTGCAGGCCCCCCCACTCCACCAATGGAGGTGGACAGCTAAGCAAACAAGCTGGCCCGGGAAGGTGTCCAGAAGGCAGGGTGCTGATACCTGCCACCCACAGCCAGGCGGCACCTCGGTCCTCTCCCACACATGGCTGCCCAAGGACACCCAAGCTGCAGCAGGGCCTTGGAAGTCGGCACATAGCCAGCACCTTCCTCGGGCTCCAGAAATCCCAGCCACGTAGCTGGGGAAGATGGTGGGGGGACCGCCTTCTTGATGGGCTGGATGATGCTAATAAAGGTTCTGCCGCTGCCAGAGAGATAAAGTGGTAGAGTGCTCGTTCGTGATGCCTCCAGACCAGCAGGCCAGCCAGGGAGCCCAAGCAGTTGTATCAGTGTATACAAGAGAGGAGGGTCCTCTGGATCTACGACCATGGTCTAGCCAGAAACACCACGAAAAACTGCCGTCAGCTCCTGAGTTCACACAGCAGGCAGCGCGGCCTCCCTTCCAGGAGCAGGGCCCCAGGGCTATAGCTGAACCGCTCCTGTCCCTGTGGGACTGAGAGCTGGTTCAGGGTGAACAGGCAAGGGGCTGACAGGACTCGGGCCCCAGGTGTGTCTGGTTTATTCTTACAAGAAAGTGGCTTTGCAGGGCATCAGTGGAGACACAGACACAGAGAAGATACTGTGGACACAGCAGGGGAAGGATAGGGTGGGAGCGACAGAGAGAACAGCATTGAATCACATCCACTTCCCTGGTGGCTCAGTGGTTAAAGCGTCTGCCTGCAGTGCGGGAGACCTGGGTTCAATCCCTGGGTTGAGAAGATTCCCCTGGAGAAGGAAATGGCAACCCACTCCAGTATTCTTGCCTGGAAAACCCCATGGACGGAGGAACCTGGTGGGCTACAGTCCACGGGGTCGCAAAGAGTCGGACACGACTGAGCGACTTCACTTTCACTTTCACTATTGCATGTAAACTCAGATGGCCAGCAGGAATCTGCTGCTTGATGCACGAATCTGCTGCTTGATGCAGGGATTTGCTGTTTGGTGCAGGGGGCTCAAAGCTGGTGCTTGGTGACAACCTCGAGGGGTGGGACGGGGTGGGAGGTGTGAGGTTCAAGAGGGAGGGGACATATGTATACTAGTGGCTGATTGATGCTGATACATGGCAGAACCAACCAGTATTATAAAGCAATTATCCCCCAATAAAATAAATTTTAAAAAAAGAAAATGGCTTCCAGCATTTAAAAATCAGGCAATTTCACATCAAAGTCTAGAATTCTAGCTTCTCTTAGGAAAACGAGGATTCCGTTTGCTCCAGGCATTCATTGCCCAGAGTGGGTGCTGCCACCCCCAGAGGGTCGTGAGCTCTGCCACCCATCTGGGCCCCTCCTCTCTGAGGACTCATTCTGTTCTCTCAGCTCTCTGGCCTCGGCAGCCTCCTCGTCAGCATCTGAGACGGACAGTCACTGGATAATCCTCCACCTGGGTGATCAGTGTGCAGCGGGAGACGTGGAAGAAAGAGGGGGCTTCCTGAGCCCTGGGCCTGGAGGGTTGGGCCCCTCCCGCTGGTCCCTGTTCACTGGTGTCACCCCATCCTGTCCTACATGGTGGAGGAGCTTCAGAGCCAGAGATGTTCTGGAGCCCAAGGCAGCCAGGTGTGGAGTGAGTCATCCAGCCTCTCGCCGATGGAGATGCCACAGAGCATACCTCACATTCTGAATGACATCACCATTATTCATGCCCATAAACCCATCCCCCTGAACCGGGAGCATCTTCAGCAACACCAGGCATGACACCCACTGCACCCCAATGTCAAAGCCCCCAGAACTCTGCAAGGCCTTAGCTTGATTCAAGGCCACTCCAGCCTGTCCCTGGGCCCTCCATACATCACCCTACCCTACCCCACAGAGCCTGGCACCAGTGCACGCCCCTCACAGGATGAGGGGCCCCTTCCCTACCCTAGTTCACTGCTCCCCAAGCACCTTCCCTTCTCTCTGCCTTCATCTGTCCCTCCCTGACCTCTCTCCCCAGGATCCAGGCCAATCCCCCCAGGAGGCCCTTCTGAGGCCCAGTGTGACCACTCTCTCCTGAGTCCTGGTGGTTTCCACAACAAAATGCAACTGGAAGGAGCAGCTCACACTCTGCACATGGCAGGGCCAGAGCAGACCCAGGGCTGTGTAGGGACGCCTGGAAGCGGCCTCTTTTCACCTCCTGTTCTGCCTCCCCGCCCCGCTTTGGGCAGCCCCTCTCCAGGCGGCAGCCCCTCTCCAGGCGGCAGCCCCTGGAAGGCTCACGTGCCGGCATGGCGAGCCCACGGCAAGAGCTCTCCTTCCTATTGCTCCAGCAAAGTGCCACGACTCTTCACTTGCTTTCCTTAAACAGACAAAAGCTCCTGGAGAGCAAGCCTGGCTGCTCTGTCTTCAGTGTCATCCGTGGTCTAACCCACAGCGCTGGGCACCGGGCTGACCAGGAACTCCCTACTGACGGGAATCCTAGAAGACATCCTGGACAGAACAGAGGCATTCCAGTCGGATGGAGCTGGGTTTAGATTAAGGTTTCCTCCACCTCTTAGTCACCGTGCCTTTTTCAAGGGATCAGTCAGGATTCAAGTGGGGAAGAGGCATGGGGTATGGGATAAGGGCTTTATTACTGGAGTTTGACCTTACACCGTGCGGGAGAAGGAAGGCTGGGACAGGGAGTGGGTGAGTCAGGTGGCTCACCAGCAGGATCCAGGAAGTCGAGTGGGA
>SJYC01096315.1:0-32469 GCA_006408675.1 Madoqua kirkii | reverse complement strand
CGGTGGGGGTGGGTGGTGGTTAGTGTGGGAGAAATATGGGAGCTTCTGCCTCCGTGCATCTGCCACAGTGTCTGGGAGAGGAGAGCTGGACGTAGAGCCAAACAGAGCAAAAGCCTCCAGCAGCCTCTAGCCCCTCTGCATCTCACTGCCACCCCCCGCCAACGAGGTCTATGGCCAGTGTAGCCCCTGCCCACCTCCACGTCCAGATGCTCACACATGTACCTCCTTCCACCAGCTCATGCTCACAGCCATGTAGCAAAGGGCCTTCTCAAGAGCACAGTCCAAACTGCCACAGTCAAATACTGGACCTCTCTGGGCCTCTGTTTTCCCATCAGTGAAATGGGGATGTTACTGCTTAGCTCAGGACACATCAGGCACACACATTTTATTATAGTTATCACTTCTATAATAATAATATATTATTATCTACTAACTTTTGCCAGAATCTGGTTACTTAAGGAATTTCTGGCCCTTCCCTCCCACCGTAGCAGTGTCTTTAAGAACTTTCACCCCTTATTATTCAGACAGAGAAAGACAAATACTGCAGGATCTCATCTGACCCACGGCATCTGAAAATGCAGAACATATAGAAAGAGAGAGTAGACTGATGGCTGCCGGGGGCTGAGGGTGGGGAACGGGGAGGTGCTGGGCAAAGGGCGCACCCCTTTCAGTTATACGGCAAGTAAGTCCCGAGGATCTGCTGGAGACTTATAGATAACAACTCTGCACGGTACACTTGAAAGTTGATATGAGTAAACCGTAACTGTTTTCACCATAACAACAAAAACAATATGGTAATTATGTGAGGTGAAGAATGTGTTCATAAGCCTTGTCGGGGCCAACACTTGGCAGTATACTAATGTATGAAATCATCACACTGTACATCTTAAGCTTACACAATGTTATATGTCAGTTGTTGGTGCTGCTGCTGCTAAGTCACTTCAGTCGTGTCCGACTCTGTGCGACCCCATAGACGGTAGCCCACCAGGCTCCCTCGTCCCTGGGATTCTCCAGACAAGAACACTGGAGTGGGTTGTCATTTCCTTCTCCAATGCATGAAAGTGAAAAGTGAAAGAAGTCGCTCAGTCGTATCCAACTCTGTGTGACCCCATAGACGGCAGCCCACCAGGCTCCCCCGTCCCTGGGATTTCCCAGGCAAGATTACCGGAGTGGGTTGCCATTTCCTTCTCCAGGGGATCTTCCCAACACAGGGATCAAAGTGTGTGTCTCCTGCATAAGCAGGCAGATTTTTTACCACTGAGCCACCACATATCTCATTAAAGCTGGAAAACAAAATTCCATCCCCAAAGCCTCTGCCTCACAGAGCAACCATGACTAAATTTAAGTCTCAAATTTTAAACATTAATTACTGCCCCAAAGGAGTAGCCTATGTCTGCAGCGCTCTGGCCTTGACAAGGTCCTTTGTCCACGGACCTATTCAGAGGATGCTCCTGTTTCCCACCCAGTGGGCGTCAGGGGTCACACTGGTACGAGAGTCGTACAGGTGGGATGAGAGTCTGGCCTTTCCGGAAGAGGCTAGCCACAGCTGCAGCCTGGGGAGGGTCCCTGCTTCCTTAGGGAGCTCCCTCAGTCCACAGCTCTAGGCTACAGTTTCCCTTCCCAAAGGACAAGACCAAATGAGTGCCTTGCCGGGAAGCAACAGCCATCCTGTGACTTCAGAAGGCATCTTTCTCTGGGGACTGCAGAGCTGGTCTGGGGACTGCAGAGCCCAGGTCTCCTGGGCTGGTGTTGGAGGGTGCTGGGAGGAGGCAGGGACTCAACTGCTTGGAGGAGACAGGAAGAGGGAGAGAGAGCGCACAACAGCAGTGGTAGTACCATGGCGACGCCAAACACTCCAAACAGATCTGTTTAATTTGAAGACTAACAGTCAGGGAAATAGAAGGACAACTTGCTCTGGGCTGCTCACAGGTCCCTGAGACCTGGTAGAAGGGACCCATCTCCTCGGAGATGGGGAAACAGGCTAGAAGAGAGGAAGGAACAGGTCCAGAGTCACCCAGTGTGTTAGCAGCAGCTCCAGCAAAAGGACATCAGCTCATTTGTTCAGCTGGGCAACATGCTTACTGAGTGCCTACTATGTACCAGGCTCTGGCCCACTGTGTGTCCCATCCCCATGCCTCTCCCTAAAGAGCTGCAGAGGCCAACCACTGTTCCAGGGTCCAGCACAGCCATGCTTGGCGTCTACCGGCAGGGGGCTGGCATGTATGAGCTGCATGCGCTGCCCCGTCCAGAGACTGTATCATCACTGTGGTCTTTCCAGACTGACTCACCAGGGGCAGTGATGGTACGCTGCACTTCCGGGGCCACCCTACCATTCAGTCATCTCTGTCACATGTATTAACCACAAATCCCAGGGCCTGAGTTTTAGAGCTGAAATGTCCTCAGGAGGCCAAAGAATCATCTAATCTAGTGGTTACTAAGCCTAGGGGCTCATCAGATTACCTGGGAGTGTTTCACACATTAGCATGAGACCAGTCTCCTTCTGCATACACACTGGGGACACTCCAGCTGTACAAGACGGTATTCAGTAGAGAGTCCCCCAGCGTGTCCTCCCCAGAAACAAACACTCTTTCTTATGGACTTCTAGAAGGTCACCATATGTGTGCAGGCAAAGGTGTTCCCTATACTCCACTACACAAGCCCAGTCCACTCACCATTCCCCTACTCATGTTGCCAGTGCAGTCTGGATGCATCTATCAATATCCCAGGACGTGAAGCTAGAACTGGTTTTTATGGCTGCGCAGTATTCCATTGTGTGGACCTGGCCCCTTTTGGATGGCCATCTATGGACATTCTAGTTACGTGCTCAAGCAAGGCAGCAGCACGTCTTCCTAGTGCTGACATTCCCTTATGCATAAATCTTTGTGTACTTTTGTGAGTTCACTAAAGGATATTAAGGAAGTTAAAAATGACAGGTTCTCGGTCCTTCTCAAAGAAATTTTGATCCCACTGGCCTGAGGTGACAGCCAGGGATCTGAATTACAGAAAGCTCCCCCATAATTCAGATGGACACTCACAATGGGAGTTTCCTGGTTCATCTTGTAAAAGCTGCCCAGTGAAAATAAGTGGCCTGCATCAGGTCAATTATCGGCTTCACCTCAGTGCTGTGGAGCAGAGCCTGTCACTGCTACCAATGGCCCGGCACGGACGCCCCTGAGGGCACCCCAGGCTCTCCCCTGGTCACTGGTTAAGTGGCCATGGAGCCTGGCAAATCCCAACCAGTCCCAACTTCATTAATTTTATTATGTTTGATATCCAGATGGACACACAAGAAGCCAGTCACAGTGGCTATTTCTGGGGAGAAGATCGGGCATTTGGGAGTCAGGGTAAAGAATGGAATTTTTCAATGATTCACACAGGAAATATTATTGTCATTTTTTCCCCCAAACCTTCTAAATGCAAAACAGAAAGAAGCAGCGAACACCTGGATGGACTATTAATACATTCACTAACTGTACGGTCTTGAACAAGTGGCCTTCCTGCTCTGAGCTCTGGTCTACAGCGCTGCAACACTGGTGGGCGCAGTAGAGGCTAAATCAGCTCGTGGACATGACACACTGGATGCAGCTGTAAACAGCACCCACACGGCAGCACGAGCATCATGAGACGGGAGCGGGCGAGGTTTCTATCATTCTGTAAATGGGCAGAAAAACACGGAGAAACAAAGGCCGTGAGCTTGCGGTTGGCCATAAGATAAGGTCGGGGTGAGGGCAGCAGGCCCGGCTTCTGCTCCTGCAGAAGCCTCCACCCTCAGGCCCCGGACCCCGTAAGCAAGTCACCTACTGCCGTGCTTTTTGTCCAGGATGGCCCCATGGGCCACACAGATGCGCGGTGCAGACACAGAGTACAACTCCCTCCAGACTGCCTGGGGCCTGTGCCTGGGATGGGCATCCACAGCCCACCAGGCCTAGGAAAACAGGAACTACCTGCCTCTCCACGGGGAGCTTCCCTGGATGGCCTTCCCTGGGAAGCAGCAGCATTTCATAGGATGACAAGGGCTCAGAGAAGTAAAAGCCAGTTGGAAGGTGGATGATGGGCTAGAAGTCCCTGGTGAATTATATTAATTACAGGGGAAAAAAATTGGGACATCTGGGAACTGTTTCCAGAGCTTAGAGGGAAAACTCTTTGCTTTTTTTTTTTTTCTCCTGTTGGAACAAAGGCAGTGGGTACGTTTCTCTATCTAGAGACTAAACACGGATGGTTTTTTGGAAAGTCAAAATCTGGGCTTCTGTGGGTCAGATGTGGTATGCAAATGTCTTCTCCCATCCCCCATCCCCGAGTCAGACAAAACTGAGGGCTGTGAATACTTAGTGCTTTTGAAGTTTTGAAAGAACTGGTGACCCTGGGCCAAGCCGCGCCCGGCAGCACAAGGAATGGCCTTCACGATGGCTGGTCTCTCTCGGAGGAGGTACGCCCCCTCCGCGCGCCATTGTCCCCACCACCCCAACCCTGCCCAGCTGCCTGCATCTCTCCCACTGTGCTACTACTGTAGGCCCTATGTTGGGCCCTAAGGTCCTACCAGGCTAACTCTAGCTGCTGTGCCAAAATCCTCAAAGAGAGGCACGCTAAATCCATTGCCTCGCTGTGAAATGCATTCCTGGGATGGTGCCAGATGGTTTACTTTCCAAAGACTGATTTCTACTATATCTGCTGGCAAAATTAGTTTCCATGAGCACATCTGAGTTATAAGTCAGATGATCTACTGTTTAAGGATTGTGTGATTTAAGGAAAGCTGTGTAACGTCTCTGAGCCTATTTCCACAGGACTGATATGAGGATAAAACTGTATTATTATTATTATTGAACATACTTCATGACTTTGGAGGTGGACTGGATGATTCTTTTGCTTCACATGGTACAGCTGAAGCCCAGGGATGGTGGGAAAGTCCAAAGTGGCCTTGCCCATATGCCTGGTATTTAGCTCTGACCACTGTCTGGGGTCTCAGCTGGAGCTGTCTGCCAGGAATCTCAGTTCTCCTCCATGCACCTCGACCACATGGCTACCTATATGCTGTGAAGGGTAACCCAAGAGGTGAAGATGAGCTACAGCTTTCTTGAGGCCCAGAAGTCATCCAGTGTCACTGCCATCACATTCTATTGATTATAACAGGTGTGAGAGCCAATGTGAAGTATTCAAGGGAAGGACAAATGGACTCTGTCACTGGTGTGCACATAGTTTTCACAAAAAGGCACGGGAGGCAGGGAATATTTTTTTGCAGTCTCTTTGGAAATACAATTTTCTACAAAGACTTTCACAGCAGCCAATAAGCAGAAGGTTGCGTGTGTGCTAGGTCGCTTCAGCCATGTCCTGTTCTTTGCAACCCTCTAGATCACAGCCCACCAGGCTCCTCTGTCCACAGAATTTCCCAGGCAACCCACTGGAGTGGGTTGTCATGCCCTCCTCCAGGGGATCTTCCCAACCCAGGGACTAAACCTGCGTCTCCGGCATTTCAGGCGCTGAGCCACCAGGAAGGTTCCACACAAAAGGTCACCAGATCAATATTGAAACCAGACTGAGTATATTCTTTGCAGCGAAAGATGGAAAAGCTCTATACCATCAGCAAAAATTAGACTGGGAACTGACTGTGGTTCAGATCATGAACTTCTTATTTCAAAACTCAGACTTAAATTGAAGAAAGTAAGGAGAACCACTAGGCCCTTCACATATGAACCAAATCAACCCCCTATGATTATACAGTGGAGGTAATTAATAGATTCAAAGGATTAGATCTCCTAGACAGGTTGCCTGAAGGACTGTGGGTGGAGGTTCAGTGACCAAAATCATCCTGAAGGGGGGAAAAAATCCAGGAAGGCAAAGTGGTCACTTGAGGAAGATTTACAAACATATGAGGAAAGAAGAGAAGCAAAAAGCAAGGGAGAAAGGGAAAGATATACCCAACTGAACGCACAGTTCCAGAGAATAGCAAGGAGAGATAAGAAGGCCTTCTTAAATGAACAATGCAAAGAAAAACAGGAAAAAATAGAATGGAAAAGACTAGAGATCTCTTTAGGGAAATGGGAGGTATCAAGGGAACATTTCATGCAAGAATGGGCACAATGAAGGACAGAAATGGTAAGGATCTAAGAGACACAGAAGAGATTAGGAAGAGGTGGCAAAAATACAGAGAACTATACAAGAAAGGTCTTAACAATCCAGATAACCACAATGGTGTGGTCCTTCACCTAGAGCTGAACACCCTGGAGTGAGAAGTCAAGCAGCCCTTAGGAAGCATCACTATGAACAAAGCTAGTGGAGGTCACGGAATCCCAGCTGAGCTATTTCAAATCCTAAAAAATGATGCTATTAAAGTGCTACACACAATATGTCAGCAAATTGGAAAACTCAGCTGTGGTCACAGGACTGAAAAAAGTCAGTTTTCATTCCAATTCCAAAGAAGGCCAATGCCAAAGAATGTTCAAATGACTGCACAATCATACTCATTCCGCATACTAGCAAGTTAATACTCAAAATCCTTCAAGATAGGCTTCAACAGTACATGAACCAAGAACTTCCAGATATACAAGCTGGGCTTAGAAAACGCAGAGGAACCAGAGACCAAATTGCCAATTCCAGAAAAACATCTACTTCTGCTTCATTGACTATGCTAAAGCCTTTGACTGTGTGGATCACAACAAACTGGAAAATCCTTACAGAAATGGGAATACCAGACCACCTGACCTGCCTCTTGAGAAACCTGTATGCAGGTCAAGAAGCAACAGTTAGAACCAGACATGGAACAACAGACTGGTTCCAAATTGGGAAAAGAGTACATCGAGGCTGTGGATTGTCTCCCTGCTTATTTAACTTATATGCAGAGGACATCATATGAAATACTGGGCTGGATGACTCCCAAGCTAGAATCAAGATTTCTGGAAGAAATATCAGTAACCTCAGATAGGCAGATGACACCACTCTAACGGCAAAAAAAGCAAAGAGAAACTAAAGAGCCTCTTGATGAAGGTGAAAGAGGAGAGTGAAAAAGCTGGCTTAAAACTCAGCATTCAAAAAATGAAGATCATGGCAAAGAGATGAGGAAAAAATGAAAACAGTGACACATTTTATTTTCTTGGGCTTGAAAATCACTGTGGACAGTGACTGCAGCCATGAAATTAAGACTCTTGCTCCTTGGAAGAAAAGCTACGACAAATATAGAGAGCATATTAAAAACCAGACGTCACTTTGCCGACAAAGATCCATATAGTCAAAGCTATGGTTTTTCCAGTAGTCGTGCACCAACATGAGTGGTGGACCATTAAAAACGCTGAGTGCTACAGAACTGATGCTTTCAAACTGTGGTGCTAGAGAAGACTCTCAAGCTGTCCCTTGGACAGAAAGATGAAATAAGTCAATCCTAAAGGAAATCACCCCCAAATATTCATGGGAAGGACTGGCGCTGAAGCTGAAGCGCCAATAGTTTGGCCACCTGATGTGAAGAGCCAACTCATTGGAAAAGACCCTAATGCTGGGAAAGATTGAAGACAGGAGTAGAAGGGGATGACAGAGAATGCAATGGTTGGATGGCATCCGCAACTCGATGGACATGAGTTCAAGCAAGCTCCGGGAGATGGTAAAGGACAGGGAAGCCTGGCGTCCCGCTGTTCATGTGACTGCAAAGAGTCGGACACAACTGCGTGACTCAGTGACAAACAACAAGAATACACAGGAGGCTATCAATGAGGATGTTAATTTCATTCATTTATTCATTCCACTGAGCCACTGAAAAATAACACAACAGGGAGAGAAAAGTTTCTTTTCCCAGGAAGGTGAGACTGGCCGCAGGATGCCCAGAGCTGCTGGAGACAGTGCGCCATCACGTGAGATCTGCCAGGGACCATCTTGCAGTGCATGGGGAGGGCTTGAGACAGGTGTGCCAACTGAAGCTATTTTTGCTAAAGCAGGTTGGGTTCAGGTTTCTCCCACTTCTTGTCAAAGAGATTCCTTTGAACATTCCATTCTGCAGCCCTCACAGTCAAACAGAAAGGACCCACATGCAGCAAATAATTACACTTCAGTGTCATAAGGGGTAAAACAGAGATGTATGTGGGGTATTTTGAAGAGAGGGCTGGGTTCATTTTCTTGGAGGCAGATAAAGAAGTTCTGGAACATTTCCTGGAGGAGGGGCCCCCACTCACATAGCTACCATGGGGCTAGTCACACTGACAGGCTCCGTATGTACCAATGGAAGAAATGACAGAGTCCTAGGGCAAAACTGGCAGAGACCAGGTGACCTCACTTTAAATATGCCCCCTTCCTAACTTCCTTAATTCCAGCGTTTTGAGAACTGGCTGCCCTGGCATCTATCATACAGAAACAGAACCTCCTTAACAAAAGCAGAGTCTTTTAATAGATCTCCAGAGGTTAATGGGCCTGCCAGATCTTTGACATTTATTGGATTTTACGAGCTAGTGGATACAACTCAGAGAGCCGATCAGATGTTCCAAATCGATGGCCCCTTGGGGTACTGTCTTCACACAGAACCACAGCGAGGTGACCTTGGATGCCTGAGTGGGGAATGAACAGAGAGAGGAGGTCGGCTCCCAGGAACTGCTAAGCTGATCAAGCCCCCTGCTCAGCGCCTGTGGCCTCCCTCCACCCAAGGTGCTTTGTCCACAGAGTATGTAATCGTGCTTCCCTTCCAGCTCATCCTGCCTACACAGCCACAAGCACCAGTCTCCTTTTCAAAAGCCTCTCCCCAGGGAACTCTACCCAGTGCTCTGTGTTGACCTAAATGAGAAGGAAATCCAAGAAAGGGGGAGATATATGTAAGCATACAGCTGAGTTACTTTGCTGAACGGCAGAAACTAACACAATATTCTAAAGCAAGCATGCGTGTGTGTGCTCGGTTGCTCAGTTGTGTCTGACTCCGCGACTGACTGCGTGGACGTAGTCTGCCAGGCTCCTCTGTCCACGGGATTTCCCTGACAAGAATACTGGAGTGGGTCGCTATATCTTACTTCAGGGGATCTTCCTGGCCCCGAACGCAACCTGTGTCTCCTGCATTAGCAGGCAGATTCTTTACCACTGCATCACTTATATTCCAATAAAAATTATTTTTTAAAAATCCCTTGTTTTATTCTATAAACATTTATGGGAAAGCTTCATTATGATGTCACTTAATAAACAAACATTTCCAGGACTGCTGCTCTGCACCAGGCACAGTTCAAGCAAAAGGGACGCAGAGAAGATTGCAACTTGTGCCTTGCCCTCCAGGAGCTTAGAGTCCTACAGGGGAGCCTTCCAGAAACCCAGAGTCTGTCTGTGCCCTGGCATGGGCCTGGCAGAGGAAACCACAGAGAGAGCAAAGGCAGTGGAGAGGATGTCACGCTGATCTGGCAGGACTAGGGCAGCCTCCCAAGCAGAGGGCATTCTGACTGAGTTCTCAAAGCTACGAAGGAGCTCACCAGGCAGGGAAGAAGAAAAAAGATCATCCAGGTGTATAACATGGAAAACAAGGTATATAACAAATACAAAAGTGCAGAGACCAAAAGATTCTGTCACTGGGCCACACAGACTATGGCAGGGACATGGTGCTTTCCTCCCTTAGCAAAAAAGAAAAAAAAAAATCTCTCTCCCTCACTTTTCACATTTTTTTCAGCTTGGCAAAAAGAAAAACTTAAAGGCTAGAAAGGTCAGGGAAAAGATACTCTCTTACATTGCTGGCAGCAATGAAAATTACTATGGAGCTTTTCAGAAAGCCATTTGGCAATATCTGCCCAAATTTAAAATATACATTAAAATGTTGTTGTTGCTCAGTCGCCCAGTTATGTCCAACTCTTTGCAACCGCATGGACTGCAGCATGCTAGGCCTGCCAGTTCCTTATCACGTCTAGAAGTCTGCCCAAGTTCACGTCCATTGCATTGATGATACCATCCAGCCACCTCATCCTCTGATGCCCTCTTCTTCTGCCCTCAATCTTTCCCAGCATCAAGGACTTTTTCAGTGAGTCAGCTGTTTGCATCAGGTGACCAAAATACTGGAGCTTCAGCTTCAGCATCAGTCCTTTCAAAGAGTATTCAGGGTTGATTTCCTTTAAGATCAACTGGTTTGATATCCTTTCTGTCCAAGAGACTCTCAGGAGTCTTCTCCAGCACAATTCGAGCATCAATTCTTTGGTGCTCTGCCTTCTTTTTGGTCCAGCTCTCACAACCATACATGACCCCTGGGAAGACCACAGCCTTGACTAGACGGACCTTTGTCAGCAGAGTAATGTCTCTGCTTTTCAGCACATTGTCTAGGTTTGTCATAGCTTTCCTGCCAAGAAGCAATCGTCTTCTGATTTCATGGCTGCAGTCACCATCCACGGTGATTTTGGAGCCCAAGAAGAGGAAATTTGTCACTGCTTCCACCTTTTCCTCTTCTATTTGCCATGAAGTAATGGGGCCGGATGCCATGATCTTAGTTTTTTAATATTTAGTTTTAAGCTAGCTTTTTCACTCTCCTCCTTCACCTCCATCAACAGGTTCTTTAGTTCCTCTTCTGCCACTCTAATGGCAGAAAGTGAAGAGGAAATACATTAAAATATAAAATATTTTAAAATATATCTGACATTTGACCCAGAAATTCCTTTGAGACTTATGTGTGTGTGTGTATACACACACACACATACACATATATATAAACACACAAATAAAACACCAGTATGAAAGGCTATACTTACATTAATATTATCATAACATTGTGCACTATGAGGCAATAAAAAGGAAATCACCCAAATATCTATTAATAAGAGATTGTTTAAATAAAATATGTCATTCCCATGCCATGAAATTCCATGGAGCCACAAAGAAGGCTAAGAGAGACCGCTCTAGTCACTGGCCTAAAAGAATAAGCCTGGTATACGGTAGAAGCTCTCTTCTGCAATGTAACTCAGGTAGGAGTTAGTCAATTAAAAGTCATGCAAAAGATACATTGTTTTTTATATTTTTAAGCTTTAAACCTATACATGTATACTTCTAGATTTTTAAACAATTTCTCCTCTTGTGTTAAATTGCAAAGTGTTGTCACAAGTTCCTCCTATCCCAGTGTGTACGTTCCTTTGTAACGTGACTGCTGTTTCTTTCATCAAGAGGTCATTTCCGTTTCCTGCGTCTTGAAGCTGGGATGACTTTGTGATGTCCTTTTACCAACAGGATGGAGCAGAAGTGACCAGGTGGCTTAAACAACAACTTCCTTCTCACATCTCTAGGAGCTGGAAGTCTGAGATCGGGGTGCCGTCTTCGTCAGGTTCTGGTGAGAACCCTCCAGGTTCTGGTGAGAACCCTCCTCAGCTTTGCAGAAGGCTGCCTTTTGCTGTGGGCTCACAGAGTGATGCAAAAGAAAGGGCTCTGGGACGCTAATCCCATCACCTCATCCAAACCTCGTTACACCCCAAAGGCCCGGCTTCCACATACCATCATCCTGGGGGTTAGGGCTTTAACATATGAATTTGAGAGGAACACAAACATTCAATCCATAGCAATAGGATATTATTGTTTTAAACCAAAACATTTTGTGGTGGTTTGTTACAAAGTAAAAGACACCATATTATTTCTGATCTTTACCATTGCCTTGATTGCAAATATTTTTAGAAAGCTACATTTGGCAAATCTTTCCTAAGCTTTTAACTTAATTTTCATAGAAATGAGATGCTCTTTCTTTTATATGCTCATTGCATTGATGTATAAAATATCTAATTGCAGAGATACAGTTACCAGTGCAACAGCATAACCAGATTTAGAGACCCACACAACCTGACTCCTGTAAAGCCCAGAAGTCAACAGAGGGAGAGAAGGGTACCACCACGCTAGAAGAGAGCCTGCTGACCAAGAGCATGTCCACCCTCCAGGACACCCAAGGATACGTTTACGTGAGGAACAGAGAGCAAGGCGAATCCAGGCAACTGTCTGAAATAGGAGTTGGTTAAAAAAAAAAAGTCTATCCTATGGTTAAATAAGAAAAGCAACTACAGAGAAATTTATATATTTATATATTGGGTCCCTATTCTAGAAAAACAAAACAACATATTTATACACAATAGAAAGAGCATGAAAAGCTACACATCACACTGTTGTTATTCAGGGGATAAAAGTAGAAACAAAGAAGGGAAGAGAATCAGGAAGAAAAAGACTGGTGAAACAGAAAGTGCATGTGACATTAGGTAAAACTGAACACATACGGGCCATAATTATACTGATATCAATATGTAAAACTTGAATAGAAATACTAAAGGTAGAATGGACAAACAAAAAGATGAGAGGAAGTTTTCAGCTGGAATTTCTCTTATTTAAAACAGTTTTTATTTTTAAAAAAGAGAGAGAGAGAGAACAGAAAAACAAAGCTATACTCTCAGATACGTGCTATAGTACTTGGTGACTGTTGTGCCAACAACATATTATTTACATCCACTGGAAATCAGTTATCCCTGCTCTCTGTTTGCATATTTTTTTTGTATTTCTACTAATAGGTACTACATTATAGCTGGCTTTATTTGCATACATTTTTATATTCTGTGATTTGATTGTAAGGTGTTTGTGGGTAAAAGAACTGTCTTACACAACTGGGTATCTTGAAAATGTCTGTTCATAATAGGTGATCAGCGAACATTTGTTAGCTGAAAAGAAAAAAAAAAAAGGAAGGGTTTACTATCATGGCAAGTCACTGAGAGAGAGATTCAAGAAGCTGGAGAGTCTGACTTTTTTAACAGCCCTGAGTGAATGCACTGGTGGGAGTACCATAAATAACAGTAGGTCCAGACTCAGACTCCCAGGTGCTTAAACAATGAGGAAAAGTGCTCTCACATAACTAATATCCAGAAGAAAAGCAGCAGCAGTTTGGGACATTACATCCAGACTCCAATGCCCCCAAAGAAAAAAAGAATGGTTTCTTTCTCTTTCTTTCCTAGAAATATAGAAAACTGTCCCAGAAACCCCCATCAGACTTCCTCTCATGTCTCACTGGCCAGATCTGGGTCACATGCCCAAGCCTAGACCAATCACTGGTAAGTGTAAGAGGGCTACCATGATTGGCCAAGACCATCCATAGATCAGTACAGGGTTCCGTATGCACACGAACAGTATGCAGTTCTATCACATGAAAACTTAAGTGGTTTTGACAGCACCTCAAGGGTCAACACTCTGTTCAACAAGAGTTCATTTCTCATATATGTGCATGTCATGGCAAGGTTCAATCACTATAAATGTTTCTAAACACTCCATTTCTGTACTCATCTCATAATGCACCTGTAACAAACGGTTGTGGAATAGCCCTGGTCAATGGACCGCACTTTGCGTAACACTGGCCTAGACTACTCACAGTCTCTTTCTAGACGTGGATGGGGTCAGCTTCCCCCAACTCATGTGGGGCAGGATGAAGAGCTGAGAAAGTCAGAGAAACGTGGGCAAGGTATGAAGAGAGAAAGAAAATTAGGCAGACAATTCACAGTGCTCTGTACACCACACTTCAGCAGTGGCTACTGGGTGTGACAAGGGGAGATCAGTCACGTTTCACCCACAGCTCTGAGCACAACTTTACACACACTGAGATGGAGTTGTCTTCACTGGATCCCACTGCCTTGTCCTTCTCTAGGGCAGTATGAGTTAAGACTATCACTGCCAAGCAATATCCAAGACTGAAAGCAGAGTCTGATCACAGTGGCTTGGAAGGGAGAAGAGGACTCTGGTGTATCTGGCCTGTGTCAGTTAGGATAGGTTAGGTTATGCTGCAAAAACAAAAAACTCCAGATCTCAGTGGATTATGACAACAACAGTCAATTTCCCCCACAGGCTATGTGTCCAGCAGAGTCCACTGACTCTGCTCCAGGGCTTCCTCAGGACTCAGGATGATGGAGAGACCCTTACCTGCGACATGGCTACTTTTGTGGCAGAGAATAAAGGAATATGGAGAACCACACGATGACCCTTACAGCTTTCCCACAGAGGTGACACACTTCTTTTCTCTCACGTTTCAGGTTGAAACAGGTCACATGGGCAAGCCTGATGTTAATGAAGCAGAAAAGTACAATCTTACCCAGGCGAGCAGGGAGTGCAGTCTCTCACAGCTCCCCTTCTGAGCCCGAGAGCCATTTCTGTGAAGAAAAGCTCTCTCCTCACATCATGTAGACTAGAAAGTCCTTCCTGGCTGTGGACTCCATTATTACTTTGATGTGATCTTCCTCACAGAAGGAGAGTGAAGACACTCTGGTAGGTTCCATCCAGATGCTTTCATAGCATCCTTACAGTAACTTTCTAAAGGCGAGGACAACTGTTACCCCTTTATAATGAGGGAAACTGAGGCTCAGAGATGGTGAATAATGGTCCCCAGCTCTTAAGTGATAATAATAATTATCTATCATTGTAATATTAAAAAAAACCTGCCTTTATCAAGAATTACTGTATATCATGCACTTTTATATACTTCACTTAAATAATCTCATTTAAAGTTCAAAACAATCCTATGACATAAATACTATCATTTTATTTATTCTAGTGAAGAAGAACTAAAGAGCCTTTTGATGAAAGTGAAAGAGGAGAGTGAAAAGTTGGCTTAAAGCTCAACATTCAGAAAACTAAGATCATGGCATCAGGTCCCATCACTTCATGGGAAATAGACGGGGAAACAGCATGAACAGTGTCAGATTTTACTTTGGGGGGCTCCAAAATCACTGCAGATGGTGACTGCAGCCATGAAATTAAAAGACACTTGCTCCTTAGAAGGAAAGTTATGACCAACCTAGACAGCATATTAAAAAGCAGAGACATTACTTTGCCAACAAAGGTCTAATCAAGGCTATGGTTTTTCCAGTGGTCATCCACATCCAGTGGATATGAGAGTTGGACTGTGAAGAAAGCTGAGCGACAAAGAATTGATGCTTTTGAACTGTGGTGTTGGAGAAGACTCTTGAGAGTCTTGGACTGCAAGGAGGTCCAACTAATCCATCCTAAAGGAGATCAGTCCTGGGTGTTCATTGGAAGGACTGATACTAAAGCTGAAACTCCAGTACTTTGGCCACCTCATGCGACGAGGTGACTCTTTGGAAAAGATCCTGATGCTGGGAGGGATTGGGGGCAGGAGGAGAAGGGGACGACAGAGGATGAGATGGCTGGATGGCATCACCGACTCGAGTTTGAGTGAACTCCAGGAGTTGGTGATGGACAGGGAGGCCTGGCGTGCTGCAATTCATGGGATTGCAGAGTCGGACATGACTGAGCTACTGAACTGAACTGAACTGAACTGATGGGTGAAGAGACCATGGCTGAGAAATGTAAAGTTGCTCCATCTGCCTAAAAGAAGCAGAGTCTGGCACTTTCCTGATGTCCGGTAGTTGGGACTCTGTGCTTCCTCTGCAGGGAGCCTGGGTTCAATCCTTGGTCAGGGAACTAAGATCCCACATACTACACAATATGGCCCCAAAATAAAATACATTTTTAAAAGGAGCAGAGTCTAAGAAAAACCCAGATCTGCTCAAGTCCAGAGCCCGACCTCTAAGCCCAGAGACACTACTTGTCAAGGATGAAGACCCATGTGAGGGCATCCCAGCCTCCCCGGATAAGGCAAGAAGGAATGCGGATGATGGAGAGGAGAGGAAAGGGACTCCTGAGGAGGCAACAGGAGTGTAAAAACAGGCTGAGTGCCATGTGCACTCCAGAGCATTCCACTGCCAACCCTGGTGTTCCCTGAGACCCCTCTGTATCTCCTCTAATGTGTTATTTTTGCTTCCTGATCAATTGGCCACAGGATTCCCTAACTGTGGTGAACGTGTGTTGTTTCTCCTTCCCAGAATCCCTTCATTTGGGAACAGTACCCTGATTTCCTTTGGATAACAGCTCCTCCCACTTGGGTCCATGTGGGTTTTAGTCATCTTGAAGTTGTGCAGTCACCTGTGGCTTCTCATAGTTCTAGAAATGCCAGGCGGACAATCGTGGTTTGGGGAGGGAGAAGGAGGGGCCAGTGGCTGTCCCTCTCCAAATCCCATGGTACAGAGGCACAGGGTGGAGATGAACAAATCTGTATGGAAGCCATTGGTAACTGAGTATTTATTTGGGTGGCTCATTTAAGGGCAAATTTTCCACTTCATGAGTCTACCAGGTGGGCAAAGACCACTTCCCTTTACAAAAGCTGAAATTCACTTCCCAGCCTCCAGTACAGCTAGGTAGATGCACATGAGCTAGGCTACTATCAGACATCCCTGCTAGGGACATCAGCATTGGCACACTGGCACCAGTGACACAGAGGAGCAGGGACTGCATGGCGAAGAGAACAGTCATGAGCCAAATCCTGTTCCCAGTGGCAACATCAGCCTGAGATGCAGGGTCCAGCCCTGCTGGTGCCAGAGGCAGCATCTGAGACCAGCAGAAGAACGGCTGTGTGGTTTTGGAAGTTGTTTTCTAGCTAAGTGACTTTCCAAGCCTGGGTCTCTGGCCCTTGGAAGAATTCTGGAAGCCAGCCAACCAGCAACATTTAAGAAATCCTTTTATACTTCAACTGGCCAGGTTTGGTTCCTGTTTCTGAGCAAGGGCAGAGAAAGCAGAGCCAGTCTTGAGCAAAAGGATGCAAAGACCGGTAAGGATCTCCGGAGCTTACCCTACACGTCCTTGACTGCAGTCTGACCCCTGGAGACCAATGAAGAACTTGAATTTCTTATGCAATTCCAAGGGAAGGAGAGATGGAGCCAGGAGCGAGGTTCTAAACATTCTGCTAAACTGGGCCACTGGGGGCTATGGTGTGCACAGTGAAATGACATGTGATCTTCTCTGTGCACCAGGAGGGGAAAGTTAAACCACTCCCCTTCAATACTTGAATAAATACATCCCTGGACGTGAATTTTGGTTAGCTGTAGGAGGGAGGGGGCAAGGATGAGGAGACTGGGCACAGTGGAACCTCCCCTGGCACCGAGGAAAGGGTGAATCCCTTGCCTACTCCACTCACGGGTTCTGGGGCTAAGTGAACTGGACATATGGGTTAAACAGGTCACCAAGGGTCCTTCATGAAGAGGAGGACACACCAGTCCTGGGGTTCAAAGAGCTCCCAGTTCCCCTCGGCTGCAGGTCTTCCTGTGCCTGCACATACCACAGAGCCAGGCTTCCAGAAAGCCTGGAGCTTTAAGCAGGCAGATTCTGGTGGATTCCAGACATTCTGAGCCACAGACGGCAGCCCCCATGCCCCAGCTAGGAAAACCTTCAAGGCTCTCTTGGAATTCGGCTTATTTGTCTGTAGGTTGTTTTGAGATGTGCAGTAGAGAATCAGGGTCTTAATTCAGAGACGTTAGGAATATACATTTAAAATGCCAAAAAAGCAAAAGCTCATTATTGCTATGCCAAGAGAGAGGCAGCCATCCCACACAGAACCCCTCAGCTCCAAATTTACAACTGCAGCCAACTTCTGAAGTTCAAGTCCTCCTACAAGGCTGGGGTCCCTGGCTGGAGGAATTCAGTTGTGGGGGAGAGGGCTGTGACTAAAATGTTCTAAAATTGATTGTTCTGATGTTTTCACAACTCTGTGACTAAACTGAAAACCATTAACTTGTATGCTTTAAAAGGCAGACTGTATAGTATTTGAATTACATCTCAATAAATATTCCACGATACAACACAAAAGGAGCATGAGTGGGGTGGACTGGCTTTGACTCTCAGCTCTACTCGGGGTTAGCTGTGGGACATAAAGCTAGTTTCCTAACCTGGCGGAGCCTGGTTCCAAAATCTCAAAAGTGGTAAGAAACGATCAAGTTATACTTCTGTCCTGGACTCAATATGAAGAGGAAATGAGAAGCCGTCTGTGACACTGCCCAACTCGGTAAATGGGCACCTTATCGAATCCCGGTTACACTCCAGACGCTAGGGACCCAGAGACAGATGAAGCTGCACTCCTGCCTTCACAGGGGAAACAGTTCAGGGTGGGAAACAGGCAGGGACCTTATAGTTGGTGCTATGATGTCAGTGCGCTGACTCGGAGGCCAGGCTGCGCAGGTGGGGCCGGCTGGAGGGTGCAGAGGACAGACTCCCTAGACGCCTCCCTGCCCGCAAGCCCCTCGGCCTGGCACTGTCATCAGCCTCCTCGCTCCCGCCAAGGCACCGCTGGATCGGAATGGAGTCCTGGGCACTACTTGGGTGCCTCTGTCATGCCTGTCTCTCCACCAAGACTGGCAGCTCCATGAGAGCACGGCCCTTTTCTCTCTTGGACCCCTGTGACCCTGTGTCCCGTACTGGTAAACACTCCTTGAATATTTGCTGAATGAGAGACAGAGCATCAGGATGATGCTTGCAGGAGGAGTAGGAATTCGCCGAGGGAAGAAGCCTGGGTCCTCCAGACTGAGAGGACCAGAGACCATTCAAGGGAAGGGGAAGGCAGGGCCGGGGCAGTGGCAGGAGAGGACGGTAGAGACGTGGCGGGTGCAGCCCCAAGACGAGACCCGGCCTTCACTCTGGACTACCGAGTTGCCCCCTCTCTGTCAACTCCAGTCTAGGAAAAGAGCCGCACAGATCACAGGAGTGCGGAGTGCAGTCCGTGTGTTTCCATAGTGACCATCACCATGGCACCGGAGGCCGGGATCCAACTTCCGGCATTGCTGAGGCCCCCAGAGTGCCTGTCCCCTCCCCTAAGCATCCTCCAGTTCACAGCACAGAAAGGAGACACAGCTGGGCCCCACACAGGGGCTGTCCTAGGAGAACTGCGGCTGGTGCGGGACATGGGCTGTCAGGACTGCATGTCCGACACCTCACAGCAGACACGCCTGCCAAGGGCAGAGGCAGCCTGAGCGTTTTTTACTAGGAGTTTTAATTTGCATCGCTCTGCTCAGGCAGGGGATGGGGAGTCCAGTCTGAACATGCAGCACATGGCAGAGCCGACTTGCCTCCATGAGGGTGGGCAGGGTGAGGCACGACGCTCAGGAGACCTGGAAAAGCCCCAGGCCCCTCAGCACCCGTCCCCACCGCCAGCTTAGCAAACAACGGTAGGAAGTACGGCCGTCTCCCAGGCAACAAAGCTACCATCCCTGTCTCCTTCCCTCTTCGCCCTCTTCCCTGCTCCCCGGTCTGTTCAAGCCCAGCTGTGTCACCTGAGCTTCAGATCATCTGTTCCATGCCACACCCAGATTCCCAGAGGAGCAACCACAAGTTCCTGAGTCACAGGCACAAGTTCTAATCCAGCCACGGTGACTTGCTGGCCTTGTGACCGGGCAAGTTGAGTCACTTCTCAACTGCCTGCTTCCACTAGATTTCCTTACTTGAGAGACTCAGAAACAACCAGACTGGCTTCAGCCCCAGAGAGCAAAGAGGTTAGGGTTCCAAATTTAGCTAATAAAAATACAGGTTGCCCAGTTAAATCTGAATTTCAGATTAACCATAAATAACATTTTAGTCCAGGTATGTCTCAAAAAAAAAAAAAGTCACTGTATATCTGGAATTCAGAGTTAACTGACCAAGGTGGGTTTCATCTGGCAATCCTAGTTGCGGTGGAGCCTTGTGACTCATGACACAGGCTGGGTCTGGGAGTTCAAATAACATCATGAGGGCCCTCCCTCTCTCTCTCTCTCTCCTCTCCCCGTTCCCACCTTGGGCTTTGCTTTCTAAAGCCGCAGGGAGGCTCACTCCCTGAGAGGTGTGGAGTACAACCACCACCCAGGCCCTCTCCTTAGGACATGCGATGCTGAAGATGCTCCCTGCCTTCCAGGCCCCCACCCCGCCACCCTGTCTACTTCTCATCCTGCACCCACACTGAGCCTCGACTTGCCCGGTGAGCCCCCGTGTCTGCCACGTGGCACTTAGGAATTGCTCTCCTAGGCTTGCTACCTGTCAGGGCCCAGAACCCAGTGATTCTCTCCTCTCCCTTTCAACCACTGGCTCCTTGTCCCCATTCAGACCGCAGTGGACACAGCAGCTCTTTGGAAGTGGCCTCTGACCAGGATACTCACAGCCTGCTGTCTGTCTCTTGGCCATTTTCACTCTGGACTTCAGTTTCTGGGTCTGTGAGTTGAGGGGACTGGACTGAGCCAGAGGCAGCAAACGCCAATGCCACGAGGGTTCAGGCCAGGGCCTGAAATAGCGGCGGCAGCCCCATTTGAAAGGGAGCAGGTGCCACTCAGCGCTGCCCTGTCAGGCAGGCCCAGGGTCGCTAAGGTGTCAGCTTTTCCTAAAGAACAAGAAATCTACATAGAAACAAAAAGAAAAACTGTTTTGAGACCTCTGTCCTAGGTGGACCAGCCCTGTGAGCAGGGCACGGCTCTCAGAGGCCTTTCTGGGAACCACCCGTGTTAAGACACCTGTGGGTACTGTTTCAAGTGGCGTTCTCCAGCCCCACCCAAACTCTGCAGCCAGCACCCAGGAATCTGCATTTTAGCAAGCATCCTCAGATGCTTACACTCACTAAAATTTGAGAGCTACAAACTCTGGATTTTCCATTTTAATAGGAAATTAAGTTCTTCGCTTGCGGCCATTAAGATGGGGGCAGGGGTGCCCTCCCGCCTTAGCATTTTTCTCCCCAGCCAGGCCACTCCTCACCTCATTGCAGCTCTGGAACATAGCCCGTGAAGGCATCCAAGCTTTGTGGAACAGGAGTTCTTACCACCCACCCATCCCTGGGCCGGTCATGTTGGCACACCTGGAAGGCAGGGATGGCAGTGGAAAGCCTGAGACCTCAAGAGGGAGGTCACTGGCCAAGGTCACAAGGCCATCGGAGAAGGAGCTAGGGTCCCCTAGGGAGCTTCCCACCAGGCCAAACTATGGAAATAAGTCCCCCCAAATGGAAACAGGTGGAGGTAATCATGGTGCTGAGAGAAGAAAGCTTCTCTCGCCTTCTGACAGGCAGCTAACACCAGCAGGGCAGAGTGCTAGTCCCCTCTGATCTGGAGGAGGCCACAGCAGGGTCCTGAGGTGGGGGAGGGGGAGTGGCTTTGATAAGAGCAGACAGTTCCGGGAGACAGGACAAGGGCGGCCGCAGGCATCAGCTCTGAAGGGCTCCGGCGGTCCTTGGCAGCCCACAGCACCACACAGAAGCAGCCGTGGTGGCTGCCCGCCTCTGCACTTCATCTCCCAGCCCTCACGCCCACTTCCCACCAAGTCCAGCCTGAGTCCTGGGCATCACTGCCTTAAGCATCACAGTCCTTAAGCAGTCTCAGGCTCTGGCCTAAGACATGTGCATCACAGTCTTGAGCACAGGAGGCCCCGTGCACTTGGCCACTGCGGGCCCCACAGCCCTGTGCTAGGGCTCCCTCTTTTTCTGCTCACCTGGCCATGGGTAAGTGAGGCACTGATTCAGAGTCAGCACCCATGGAGTACCTGCTGCATGCCCTGTGCTGTGCTGGCGCAAGACTGAGTTAGTGTGTGCTGCTTTAAAAGAACAGAAGCACCTCACTGCCTGCTGTGAACTCTGGGGACAGAGCAGGCGGAGAGGTAACTGTCACCTGGGGAGCCATCAGGAAGCGTCTGGTGAAGGAAGTGGCCCTGGATGGGAAAGGTGTGGGGGATCCGGGGCGCAGATGGCTGAATACGGGAGCAATCCCTGTGGCGCCAACGGTGTGCAAAGCGACAGAGGCCGTTTCCAGCCCTGCCTATCCTGCCTCCCGACACGTCCGTCTGCTCCTTAGATCCAGGGCTTCACAAACTTCAGTCTCACGGAAACCCCTCGCATCTTTGCCATATCCCCGTATAAACTGTGCTCTTCTTTACATCACATTTTTCTTAAATCAACTCACCAATTTCTGTTTTATAAAATTTATGTTTGGAGGGGAGGTGAGATGAACTGGGAGCCTGGGATTGGCATACATACACTACTGATACTACGTATAAAATAGATAACTGATGAGAAACTACTGTATAGCTCAGGGAACTCAGTGCTCTGTGGTGACCGAAATGAGAAGGAAATGCAAAAAGGGGGGGATACATGTAAGCATATGCTATACGCTGAATTCACTTTGCTATACAACAGAAACTAACTCAACATTGTAAAGTTACTGCTGCTGCTGCTGCTAAGTCACTTCAGTTGTGTCCGACTGTGCGACCCCATAGATGGCAGCCCACCAGGCACCACCGTCCCTGGGATTCTCCAGGCAATACTATACTCCAATAAAAATTAGTTTAAAAACTTAAAAACCTTCCCAAAAAATAAAATAAAGTTTCTGTTAAGAAGAATCTTAACTTTACAGTAGCAGTTGGAAAATAGGCTTCACATGCTATAGATGATCATCATACAAATTTTGTTGCTATTGTTCAGTTGTTCAGTCATGTTCAACTCTTTGCGACCACATGGACTGCAGCACGCCAGGTTTCCCTGTCCTTCACTATCTCCCAGAGTTTGCTCAAACTCATGTCCCCTGAGTCAGTGATGCCATCTGACCATCTCATCCTCTGTCGCCCCCTTCTCCTCCTGCCCTCAATCTTTCCCAGCATCAGGTCCTTTTCCAAAGAGTCACCTCTTTGTATCAGGTGGCCAAAGTATTGGAGTCTCAGCTTCAGCGTCAGTACTTCCAATGAATCTTCAGAGTTGATTTCCTTTAGGATTGAGTGGTTTGATCTCCTTGCTGTTCAAGGGACTCTCAAGAGTCTTTTCTAACATCACAATTCAAAAGCATCAGTTCTTTGGTACTCAGCCTTCTTTATGGGCCAACACTGATATCTGTACATGACTACTGGAAAAACCATAGTTTTTAATATACAGACCTTTGTCTGCAAATAAAGCTACTGCAAACCTAGAAAGCATATTAAAAAATAAAAAAAATTTAAAAACCAACTATATGACTTCCCTGGTGGCACAGTGGATAAGAATCTCCTGCCAGTGCAGGGGACACAGGTTAGATCCCTGGTGCAAGAAGATTCCACATGCTGTAGAGCAACTAAGTCCAGGCACTACAACCGTATTACGCCCATGCTCTAGAGCCCACAGGCCACAACTACTGAAGCCTGTGCTCTGCAGCAAGAAAACCACCACAGGGATAAGCCTGTGCATGGCAACAAAGAGTAGGCCCCCCTCGCCGTAACTAGAGAAAACTCGGGCAAAGCAGTGAAGATCCAGCACAGCCAAAAGTTAAGAACTAAATAAAAAAGACTTAAAAAAAAAAGCAGCTAATGTTCAATAAAAAGTAATTTAAAAAGCTTTAAAAACCTACCCTAAAATTAAAATAAAATATTTTAATAAAATGAAATTTATGTTAAGAAGAATCTTTCTCTCATGGTAACAACTGGAAAACAGGTTTTACTTGCTATAGAGAGATGATCATCATAAAAATAACACTGAAAGCAAGATAACATTCCTGAAACCCAGCCAGGTTCCGCCCAGTCTGCAGCTTGCTCTCTAGCTGTCAGTAAAGAGAGATCAGCAAGCGCTAGGGAGGTGTCAGGGACACCGGAGCTCGGAGAGCTCCCTGACAGAATTGGGGTTGAGAGATGCTGTCTCTGATGCTTTACCTGTATCCCTCACTACAGGTGCCCAACAAACTGCTAGTGTTCCCCACACCCAGAGAAACTGGGTCCCAGCCAGCACTTGAGCCAAACCCCAACCATACATGTGTCTCCACAGTTCCCAGCAGCTGTAACTATGCTCATTGGAGACCTGGAGCTTCATGGCTACGCCTGGGGCCTGCCATGGTGGGTGAGTACTTTGCAGAACAGCAGTAACCACAACCACTGCCTGGGCAGAACCAACCAGCATCATAGTGAGCATGCATACATCCCTTATCATGTGCCAGGCACTGTTCTAAGCATTTCATGTATTAAACACTGATGACGATGGTGCCATGACTATTTCCACTTTATGGATGAGAAATCTGAAGCACAGAAAGGTTAAATACCTGCCCAAGAGCCATTCTATCCTTTGTACATATTGGATTCCCACATGCAATTTCATTTTTCTATTCTTTCTTTCATCCAGCCTTTGAACAGATATGCATTGAGTAACTTCTGTGTTTCTTATGAAGCAATACTTATTTTTAAGTGAAATTTGTGTCCAGGTCCCTGCGTCCTTTGACTCGCATCCCTTGGTCCCAGCATCTTCAAATGGCCTGCAATTGCCTCCACGAGCTGTGCTGGGGTGCCCGGACCAGATGGCTCATCGGGACCCAGGCACCCGTCCCTCTGGCTTCCAGGGGTGTTGGCTGCTGATGACTCCCACTGACTCTTTCTCTGGGAATTGCACTAGACCGAAAAGAACTGTGTGGACGTCATTTCTAGTCCTTTTCCCTGGGGACAGCGGACAAGCAGGGACCGAGTACTGTGGAGGAACAAAACGGAAACCCTCTTGAGTCATGCAAGTCAGGATAACTCTGCAGGCCCCCGAGCCCCCTGGGGATGGGCCGAGGCCTCTGCTGCAGGCACATCCCAGCCCACCTTCTCCTGAGAGCCCTGCCCACTCTCCATCACAGGTGTGGTTCCTGAGTCCACTCTCCCGCCCACCACCTGCTACCTGAGAAACTCCACCAAAGATGCTGTCCAAAAGCATCTGCTCCCAACCAGCACCGCACAGCTCCATCTCCCCAGCAGTCCTTCCCCAGTAAGACCCAAGTGAAGGGAACCTGGGTGCATCTGACCTTCTCAAAGGGCCTTGAACCCGCCCTGAACCCCAGGGTCCCCTCAGCCTCCACAAGCCCTGAAAGCCTTGGAGGTGGCTGGGTTTCTTTATTTCTGTGTTTGAATACATTTAGCTAATTAGTTTAATTCCCAGGCCCCCTCGAGTGGGATCAAGTGGATCATGGCCTCAATGCTAATGACAGGCAGGCCCTCCGGAAGACACACTCCTTCAGCCCCACAGGGGGCAGCCCTGAGAAGGAGAGAGAAAGCAGAGGGGAGACTGGATGGCGGGGAGTCAGGGAAAGGTCACTGCTCCTCAGCCTCTCTTGGCCTTTGAGCAAGGAGGGTGGAATCAGCAGTTCCCCTCCTGCAGGAGCTGCATCCCAGGCAGAGGAAGGCCCTAGAGCTAATGGTCCACCTTGACTCCTCTCAAGTGGCCCGTCTTTAAAAATAGCCTACTCTGCCTCAGGCCTGACTTACCGTTTCTTACATTTAATCGCAAATTGCTGTCTCAGCAATTCTGCAGGCTTCTCAGTATGCTCTAAACCCAAGAGATAAAGGCAGACAGCAGATGGAATCAGAACCTGCAGTTCACGGAGGTGATCTGGGATGTGGAGGTGCGGGTTCACGGTAACCCTAGTCAGCATAAGCGGTTTCCCAGATGGCTCAGCGGTAAAGAATCTACCTGTAACGCAGGAGCTGCAGGTTCAATACCTAGCTGGGGAAGATCCAGAGAAGAGAATGGCTACAGACTCCAGTATCCTTGCCTGGAGAATTCCATGAACAGAGGTGTCTGTCAGGCTACAGTCCATGGGGTTTCAAAGAGTTGGACATGACTGAATGACTAACACCTTCAGTAGAACTTAGTCTGAGGCAGGTCCAAGGTCACCAAGTCCAGGCCCTGCTGAGAATCACAGGAGGGAGCGCCAGGCAGCCCAGACACAGCCCTTCAAAGAGCAGAGGGACAGAGTGACCAGAGGGCTGGCAGCCCGGCCTGGTAGCACTCCCAAAGACCCAACTCCACACCTAGTCAATGAGTACCTGCTACATGCCAGCCCGTGAGGTAGCGGCTCCAAAAATCTCTGGTCTTTACACAGAGATTTAAAAATCACTGAGGACCCCAAAGCACTTTTTCTTCTATTTTTCATAGAAGAAACTAAAATTGAAGAATTACACTGAGATTCATTCACTCATTTAAAAATAAGAATAACATGGTTACCAAAAGGTAAAGGAAGAGGGAAGGATAAATTAGGAGTATGGGATTAACATACACACACTACTATATATAAAATGGGCTTCCTAGGCGGCATTAGGAGAAGGCAATGGGACCCCACTCCAGTGTTCTTGCCTGGAAAATCCCACGGGCGGAGGAGCCCAGTGGGTTGCAGTCCGTGGGGTCGCAGAGTCAGACACGACTGAGCTACTTCCCTTTCACTTTTCACTTTCATCCACTGGAGAAGGAAATGGCAACCCACTCCAGTGTTCTTGCCTGGAGAATCCCAAGGATGGGGGAGCCTGGTGGGCTGCCGTCTATGGGGTCACACAGAGTCGGACACGACTGAAGTGACAGCATAGCATAGGGGGCATTAGCAGAGACGGCAATGGCACCCCACTCCAGTACTATTGCCTGGAAAATCCCATGGACGGAGGAGCCTGGAAGGCTGCAGTTCATGGAGTCGCTGAGGGTCAGACACGACTGAGCAACTTCACTTTCACTTTTTACTTTCATGCACTGGAGAAGGAAATGGCAACCCACTCCAGTAATCTTGCCTGGAGAATCCCAGGGACAGAGGAGCCTGATGGGCTGCAGTCCAGAGGATGGCAAAGAGTTGGACATGACTTAGCACTCACACATACATAAAATGGACAAGGAAAAAGAATTTATGCATAGCACAGGGAACTATATTCAATATTTTGTGATAACCTATATGGAAAATAATCTGGAAAAGTAATTATATATATAAACTAGGTCACTTTGCTGTACACCTGAAAAAAAATAGATCAATTTTAAAAACTCATTATAGCTTCACATGTAACTCATTTTATGAAAAACTATTTTACAGAATAAAGACATTTCATGAGAAGAAGGTCATTGTTTCATATATTTGTAAATCTCTTCAACGTCCAGCTTACAGAAGACAGCTGGATTATCTGATCAGCTTCTACATTTGGTTTGTTGCAGTATCTTGTTCTGGTTTAAATGTATAAAGGAAATCTGGTCTCACACAGATTATGCAGCTGGAAAAGGGAGAAGTATTCTAATTGTCTTTACAGATAAGGATGAATATTCTCTGGTTCTATACCAAAACTTGACAAGTGTGAGGGGTTATTGCAATGGAGGATCTGAAACCATGTCAATGAACTCTTCTATTCTGTCACATTAAAATTCACTGGTCTACCTTGCACTTTGACTAGATCTTTTACCCAGACATGATTTTATAACATGATATAACATTGTTCATTTGAAAAAGATGGCCTCACTGGCTCCTACAGATTTCAAAATATTGACACATTACACAGCATCAAAAATTCAAATCCATTAGTATCACCAGAGCTTTCATGAGACTGTTTCATGAGAAGCTGTCAAGTTCAGAGCAGCTGGTAAAAGTTTTCCAAGCTTCTAATTTTCACTTAGCTTGAATTTTATCACCAATGACAAATACTGCCTGTTGCTTTCCTCAAAGTGACAGGTTCACTTTGTTCATTTTTGAGAAAATATATGCCAAATACTCAAATCTGAAAACTATGGTGTACGGCGTTCTTTCAAGTAAAAACGGTATGCCGGGAAAAAAGCCACAAATCCAGAAGATAGTTAATTCACGTGTGTTCTCCTTGACCTTACCTTAAACCAGTGTGTTATGGTCTGCAGCAGAAGTGCCTTACATGTGCTTCCATTTTTTTACACAAATCATTAAAAAGACAGGTACCCAAGGGTGGAGGTGTCTACTGAAAAAGTTAATCATGTTACTGCTTTATTAAAGACATTCTTAAGTGAGGCTGGCATGTGAGCGATAGTAAATGACACAATTCCATGTGCACTTTGGTG
Organism: Madoqua kirkii; assembly: GCA_006408675.1. Lineage (NCBI taxonomy): Eukaryota > Metazoa > Chordata > Mammalia > Artiodactyla > Bovidae > Madoqua > Madoqua kirkii. Next base: position 4,937 of record SJYC01096315.1, on the reverse strand, counting down.
CCACTTCCTCGATTTGCACTAAGACACCAGCAGTTTTACCACCACCAGTCCAAATATCAACAGGATACAAAATGCAAACAATGTCCCAGGGTTTTTATGAAAACTGTTTTAAGCTCGAGAGCCCCCTGAAAGAGTCTGGAGGATCCTAGGAGTCTGCAGACCTGCTTCTGGAAACAGGTACAATAAAGAAAATAAAGAACAGAGTTCATATTATTAGTAAATTATTAGTAAATACTGGCCACCATCATGGGACACCTACTATATACCTTGCACTTTATATACATTATCATCTTTTATTGGAGTATAATTGCTTCACAACACTGTGTTAGTCTCCACGGTACAACAAAGTGAATCAGCTGTCATGTACATATATTCCCTGCCTCCTGCACCTTCCTCCCATCCTTTCACATTATATTTCAGTTCAATTCAGTCGCTCAGTCGTGTCCGACTCTTTGCGACCCCATGAATCGCAGCACGCCAGGCCTCCTTGTCCATCACCAACTCCCGGAGTTCACTCAGACTAATGTTCATCGAGTCAGTGATGCCATCCAGCCGTCTCATCCTCGGTTGTCCCCTTCTCCTCCTGCCCCTAATCCTTCCCAGCATCAGAGTCTTTTCCAGTGAATCAACTCTTTGCATCAGGTGGCCAAAGTACTGGAGTTTCAGCTTTAGCATCATTCCTTCCAAAGAGATCCCAGGGCTGATCTCCTTCAGAATGGACTGGTTGGATCTCCTTGCAGTCCAAGGGACTCTCAAGAGTCTTCTCCAACACCACAGTTCAAAAGCATCAATTCTTCGGTGGTCAGCCTTTTTCACAGTCCAACTCACACATCCATACATGACCACAGGAAAAACCATAGCCTTGACTAGACGGACCTTGGTCGGCAAAGTAATGTCTTTGCTTTTCAATATGCTATCTTAGTTGGTCATAACTTTTCTTCCAAGGAGTGTCTTTTTTTTTAATAAATTTTATTTTTACTTCATTCTATGTTACAATACTGTATTGGTTTTGCCATACATTGATTGACATGATCAGCCACAGGTGTACACCATCTCCCAATGCCGAAGCCCTCTCCCACCTCCCACCCCATATTGTCTCTCTGGATCATCCCGTGCACCAGCCCCAAAGCCTCCTGTATCCTGTATTGAACACAGAGTAGCGCTTCATTTCTTACATGATAGTATACATGTTTCAATGCCATTTTCCCAAATCATCCCACCCTCTCCCTCTCCCTCAGAGGCCAAAAGTCCGTTCTATACATCTGTATCTCTTTTGTTGTCTCACATATTCATGGCTGCAGTCACCATCTGCAGTGATTCTGGAGCCCCCCCAAATAAAGTCTGACACTGTTTCCACTGTCTCCTCATCTATTTGCCATGAAGAGATGGATCCGGATGCCATGATCTTCATTTTCTGAATGTTGAGCTTTAAGCCAACTTTTTCACTCTCCACTTTCACTTTCATCAGGAGGCTTTTTAGTTCCTCTTCACTTTCTGCCATAACAGTGGTGTCATCTGCACATCTGAGGTTCTTGCTATTTCTCCCGGCAATCTTGATTCCAGCTTGTGTTTCTTCCAGTCCAGCATTTCTCATGATGTACTCTGCATATAAGTTAAATAAGCAGGATGACAATATATACAGCCTTGATATACTCCTTTTCCTATTTGAAACCACATTATATCTAACACTTTCCAAAAAGCTCTGAAATGCACATAAGTATTTTCTTTGTTTGGAGAAGTGGCACTTCTCTGGTGGGGCTCCCCTGATGGCTCAGATGGTAAAGAATATGCCTGTAATGCAGGAGACCCAGGCTCAATCCCTGGGCCGGGAAGATCCATTGGAGAAGGGCATGACAACCCACTCCAGTATTCTGGCCTGGGAAATCCCATGGACAGAGGAGCCTGGCAAGCTACAGTCCATGGGGTCACAGAGTGGGACATGACTGAGCGACTAACACTTTCACTTTCAAATACAAATACACATAAGTATTCTCTTTATTTGGAGAAGTGAGGTGACTGACTCCAGGACAACATAGCAAATCTATGGGGAAGGTCTAGATTGAAGCCAGACTGCCTGATTCCCAAGGCCACTTTTGTTCTTTCTACCTCTGCTAAGCTAAGATGAAGAGCAGTGTTCTGGGCCCTGACTGCTTCGAATTTCAATAATTTCCTACAGCTGACCAAAAGAGATCCAGTCCCTTCCACTTGGCATTCAAGGCATCCCAACCCAGCTCCACCTCCCTTTTCCAGCCTGCCTTCTATGAATCCCCACTCCAGCCATGCTGGGATCCTTCCTTTCATCCAGACTTGCTTCGGGTCTTTTCAGAGCAGTGAACCTCCAGCAGGAGCCCCTTCTCCCTCCCATCTTGATCGACTGTTGGATTCCTAGCAATCTTTTCAGGCTCAGATAACCTCTTCTTTCTAATCGTCTGCATCTCTTATTTGTGTTGACGTCAGGCAGCACGGTCTGCCCACAGCTGCCAACTGATTCATTCATCCACTCTTCAAATCTAATGACCCATTGCTGGACTGCTGGCTCCTTGATGGCTGGCACCACGTTGATCTAAGAAAATTATCTCTTGGGTCTTATACTTAGAGCCTCCATTTCCCCCTCTGTAAAATGGGGATACTAGCACCCCACCTCAGAGAGCTGTGGGGAGGATTGCATTAATGAATGTCACGTGTCTAGTAATCTTAGGAAGGATTCAATCAACATGAGCTGCTTTCATTACTGTCATCAAAATAATCACTCTTGTAAAATATCATGAAGGGAGAGGGGATGAGCACCTCCTACGCCCAGCAGTTTCATAGTCCACTTTCCCATAATGGCAGGTCTGGTAACACGATGTATTTGAAGCCGATCTAGAAACAGGATAATATGTCCAGATATTTATTACTTTGGTCTTTCTGCAAGCAGTTCTGCTCCAAGGGCTTATTCCAGTTGGTGTTCTGTCCTTCATGCCTGCTGAACCTCTATGGATCTGGGAAGTCTGAAAATAACTGAACCAGGCCCTCCAGCCAGGTTGCAGAGAAGGCCCGGGGCACCCAGAGCCCCCACTGAGCCAGTGGGGTTGGCTTTGTATCAGCTGAGTTGCCTTCCTCTTTCAGGTCCACCGAACCACCCTCTCTGAGCAACGAGGAGGAGGCAGCCCCTTCAGCCCCGCTGAGCACTCAAAACCAGAGGCAGTCAGTGCGTTGGACTTTGATCTCTGCTGCTGTCGCTCTCATCAGCAGACTAGGAGGGCTCTCGGGTTCCGGGCTCTGCCCTGCCTGAAGCAGCTGGCGGGCTGTCGTCAGTGCCATGGGTTTGTTTTTAAGGTTAGTGAGCAAAGCGCCCCAGGACACCAGCTGCCTCGGGTCTGGCCACTCTCTTCTTGAGGTGTGATGAGATCTCGGCATTGTGTGAATTCTGAAGAAGGTAGGACATGTGCGTGAGCTTCACTCATGTCAGGGCTCCTGAGTTCTATTTCCAAACATGTTTCTGGCCTGTGGATACTGTTGTTAGAGACGGCGAACCACTCCATGCAAAGACCTGATGTCATTTCCAGCTCGTTTCATCATCTAAGGCTGGGACAGAAGTTCTGTCTGGTGCCACACAGGTACCATTTCTGTGGCCTTGGCTCAGCCACAGTCACTACAGTGATGCTTGTACTCTCCACACACCAGCCACTGGGCACAACTCTTCACTGCATTGTCTAGTTTCACACTGAACACAGTCTCGGGTGGACTGTGGATCTGTTTGACCAGTGAGGAATGTGCAGCTCCCAAAGGATAATCCTTTGTCCAAAAGACACCACTGTTGGACCCAAGAGCCAGAAATCAAGGCCAGTGTGATCAGATTCCACAGGTGTGGAAGGGCATTTGCTCTACCCTCACTTACTCCCACCAGTCTTCTTTGCTATTCATCACAGTTGGCTGAAATGAACTGGCATAAAGTTGACACCAGCATTCTGGGGGAGTCTCTGCCCACACCAGATCTTTTACCCATGCAGTATCTTATTTCCTCCTGGAAGAAAGAAAAAGCCTTGCAAGGCAGGGATTATCACCTCCAGCTTAAGGAAAAGGATGTGGAGGCTCAACTTGTGGGCTGACTTGCCCAGGTCCACAGTCAGTGTAGGATGCAGACATAAGCGAGTGTGAGCTCGGAGGCCAAGCCCTTCTTGCCACATTCACCGCTCCAGTTGTGTTAGGACACCTGGTCCTCCTGGGAGAGATGAGGGAACCTTTCCCAGACTGAATGGGCACGACTGACAGGTGTGCTCATTGTCAGTGTGTGGAGAAGCAAGAGGAAAAGCCCAATCCAAAAAGATGTGGAGGCAGGAGACCGCTGTGCAGGGGTGACAGGCAGAAACACAAGAAGGCAAGTCCCGTGGTGCAGGAACAGGGAATCTAGGGACAGACAGGCTGGTCCTATCAGAGACCATTCCTTCCATCAGAACCAGGATGTCTAGCCCTCTGACTCTGGATCTTTCCAAACTTCAGGACTCAGTTTAAGCACCACACTGCCTGCAGAGCTTTCCTCCAGCCCACATTGACCCCAGTCTCCATTAGCAATTTTTGTCTGTGCCTCTCAATGTGTTTTTCAATTATGTACATACTGTAGTCTCGAGTGTCCTGAGACAGAAAGTCCCCATCAGATAGGAGGTTCCTGTTGAGATAGGAAGTTATTAAGAGGGAGGGTACAGTCCCATTCGTTCCTTTTCTTATATCTCACAGAGCCTAGAAGACTAGAATAAACAAATATAGGCTCAAATATATGTGGTATTGAACCATTTCCATTCTACAGAGAAACTCCTATAAATTGGGTCAGCGGCTCCAAGGTTATCAGATTTCCTTCTAACATTAAATCTCCTGATTGCTACTACGCCCCCAATCAAAGTCAAGCAAATGGGCTGAGGAGAGGCAAGAGTGGGAGAATGAGGCAGGGAGGAGGTGAG
>SJYC01096314.1:0-10439 GCA_006408675.1 Madoqua kirkii | reverse complement strand
CACATAATGTGATTTCGGTGAAGATGGGCTTTGAGGGAGGAAATGGACACATTCATAAAGCTTTAGGAAACAGTGAAAATGGTTTACTAACCTCGTGGAGCCTTAAAGGTCTGAGGAGCCCTAGGAGCGGTGAAGGCCACAGGTACTGAACCACCACTCTTTGACCTGCTGCCTTGCGATTTAAAATCTAACAGTGGAGGACGGAAGAGAGTGCCTGTGTTTCAGAGTGAACACATTGAACTGATGCCTTTGGAATTTTTGCTTTTTTCACACAGATTGAATATGAAAGGAAAAAGAAAGAAGATGGAAAACGAGCCCGAGCTGATAAACAACACGTTTTGGACATGCTGTTTTCAGCTTTTGAGAAGCATCAGTATTATAATCTGAAGGACTTGGTGGACATCACAAAACAACCTGTGGTATGTACATGCTCACATTGATCCTTTAAATAGGTTTAAATCGGCTTCATTAACACGGCTTTACTGAAGAGAAGCATATCGTGAATTAGTAAGTTCACTTGCACCTATGCTGGTGGCAGGTTTTGTTCCAGCATGGAAAAGATGTCTCCGTGTAGTCTTTCTTCTTCCTTCCTTTCTTTCTTCCCCTCTCTTCCTTTCTGTTTCTTTTTTTAATCTCAGCTTCATTGTTTGAATTTTAACTACATTTAGTACAATAGTTCATATGAACTGATCCTTGACGTTAAGCCTGAAGTCTCTTTGTTTATAGCACTTCTAGTCTTTCGTTTGTTCTTCTGCCTCCCTCTAGAAAAGCTCAACTTTGAGTCACTGTTTTTCACAGTGAGTGTTTATCCCTGTCTTGTGAACTGTTCTCTGTGGATTTTTTTTTGTAAATCATCTAGCACTAACATTAGGTCCTTTCAGACTTGAGCTGTAGAGCCTCACAGTGCTTGTTGAGATTATGCTTGGGTTGGCCTAGTCTCCATTTTCAAGGAAATTTTTTAAGAAATTGATGTTTTCGAAAATTTTTGATCTATAAATAATCATTTTTTAATCACTTCTCCAGACGTTTGTATTAATACCTATCTGCAAATAATCTGTGTTTCTAATCTATTTAAAATGCTGGAAACAAGGAAGGAATCAAAACCCTTTCTCTAGCTTTGGGTCACGTCTCCTTCCATTTAACTTTCTCACACCTAAGCTTAGCAAAGTGTCAGACTGAATTATAGCAGTATTTTACTTATATGTTTTTAAAAATTAGGTGGAAACCCCTTTATTTTTGTCCTCTTACCCAGTTTTCCTTTATCATTTTATCCACCTTGCCAGGATACCCAAGAATATGTTAATTCTAACTGCTCCGTTTATTTGCTTCAGAATATATAACAAGATAACCAGTTTTGTAAAATCTTTTAACATAAATGGTTCTATGTTTTGTTTTGTTTTTAATGTATTCAAAGCTTCAGGAAACTTTCTGAAGCTTTAGTATTGATGGTGCAGTTTCCCACTTCTGTAGAGATTCCTTTACTGTTAGGCTTCATCCTTTCACTTTTTCATTAAGAAAGAAATTAGAATTCCAAAAGACCTAAATGCTTTTCTTTAACCAAAGAGAAGGAAAGTGCTCTTGCTGGCGGTATTATCAGCTCATCTTAATGACTTCACTCCCTTCAGCATCAAAGCCTCAGAAACAGCATTCCAGGCTCGATTAAAAAATTTGAAATAGAATAATTCATAAGCTAAACTCCATTTCTTCTGCTTTTAATGAAGTTTATCTTTGTATTTTTATATATACATGAAAAGGGTATTCCAGATATTCTGGCTGCAAATGACATAGTCTCGTAGAATAAAAACACACAGACACAGTTAGATGTGGGGAAATAAGTGTTTGTAGAGGGACATTTAGATAAGTACTCAGGAAAGCTCTTTCTTTGCCTTAACAGGGAATGACATCATGTTTTTAAAGTTTATTCATTTTGCAGCAGAGAAAAAGGATAACTAGCTTTCTCTCTGTCTTGGCTGTTGAGATAATTTTTATGTGGTGGAACTCAGTGTCTCTCTTACAGAACCTCTCAATTCATGGTCAGTAGGTGGGGTTTAGGAGATCCAGCAGCCCCCTGAATATGTAGAGAAATGTGTGGATTTTTCTGGGGATGAGATTTGTAGTTTATGTCAGATTCTCAGAGAGCCTGGGAACCTCAAAGAGCTTGAGAAGCACTGATCTAGAAACTGAATTATTTTATAGTAGTTTTATTATTTAGGGACTAAATTGCCTCTAAAGCAATAAGTTTTTGAAGGCAGGTTTGTATATTGTTCACATCCCTAAATATCATACATTCCACAGCACAATTATAGTAGCAATCCAGTAAATATTAGATGAAGTGATTTAAGGAGAAGGAGATGGTGGCATCCTTTACCTTTTAGGACCAGCATGTTTTCCTCAGGTGGATTTTGACAGACCTCCTGTCGTCTGTGGCAGGAGCGGGGTACAAAGACCCGTCTCAGCAAAGCATAGAGTGCTGGCGCTGCAGTTACTCTCATGTAGAGGAGAGGACGGGACGTGGTCACCACGGGCTCTAGGCCTGTCATTTACCTTGGTGGGATCTGGAGAAGTCACGTCCGTCGCTGAAACTGAGGGAGCTGGACTGGATGATCATCGTGACCCCTCCCAGCGCTCTGCCTATGATTCTCTGCCTCTCCTGTTCCATCTCCTCCTCTCCATCTCCCACTCACATTTGAACCGAGCTAGCAAAGCCCGTTGACCTAGAGCTAGAGCCCAGCTCTCCCCGTGTAGGTAACTCTCCCTTTTAAAAGGGTCAGAAGTCGGTCTGTACTAATGGGCTTCAGTACACCCTTATTAATTTGATTTTAGTCTGAGCAGTACCAGGAGAATGAAGGAACGTAGTGTAGCGTGAGTCAGTGATCGAGGAAGGAGACTTCCTGATGGAAAGAGCACAGGACTGGGGGTAACGGGGCCTCATTCACGTCCCAGTACTGCCATTTAGCCAGATAGTCCCAGGTACTTGAATGCGTTTAATGTTTTAATATGTTATATAATTTAATATTTAATTTACTTGATATATGACATTCTTAATATAAAATTTACTAATATATTCAAGTTAAATGTATATAATATTATACTTTGTAAATTTTGTATTTCTTAAAAAATACCTAGTTTATAGGTTCCTTGTAATAATTTTAATGTTTATGAAAGTTGCATTTGTCAATAGCAAAGTATTCTGCTAATATTTATTCTTAGTACTATTAAACACATTGTGAGCCCTGTGTAAAATGGATGAAAAGAGGTCTTCTTGGTGTTGATGAGTTCTTAGCCAGTGCATTTAATGACATGCTCTGCTTTTCTGATGGCCTCAGCGCCTCTCTTGATGCCAGGTTTCTGACCGTGATGTGCTCGTTTTAACAGTCCTCTTTGTTATTAGCACCACTACTATATTCTTAAGTTACCATCTGCTTTCTGACCTTTAGGATGTCATTTTTGACATTCTGAGTGAATCTGAAGTGTTTTCTTGTTTTTCCAGTTCCTTCCCTTCTATAGTCTTCTTCCTAAAGACCTTCACTCCTGCAAGTGAAATTATTGATTAGAGAAACTGCACTTAAGGGCCAGCCTGCGTCCTTCATTCACCAGTGTGTGACTTGCATAAGCGATCAGAGAGTTAAAGTTACTCATTAAGGACAAATAAGCCAATTTTAAAAGGCCAGGCTCTGGTAACTGATTTTAAAAAGTCAGAAACACAGCATCCATTTAAAGGAGTATTTTCATGCATTTTAAATTCTGACTTTACCCCCCCTCAAAGTAAAATACCAGAGGAAGCCTATTATTTGTCTGTTGACAGTCTTTGCTCTTTTACCTTAAATGTGTTATGTCAAGTCTTTCTTCATATTTTATTGTATCTGTAAAATTGTAGCATAGCAGCATTTCCTTCAGGAATTCAAGCCATTTGAAGCTTTATGTAATTGTTCCCTTTGAAACCCCAGACTCCCACTGTGAGCCCCAGCACCCCTTTCCCAGGGTTTCTTCAGACATCCATTTCTGTTTAAAGTGTCATCAGAAGTCAGCTCTGATTGTAACTGAACCTCGTTTCCTTATGCTCTGCATCCATTTGATTTCAGGTCAAGATTCAGGGAACTTTAATTATTGATGATCCCTTGTAAATCAGCAGTCCCCAGTCACATCGACCCAGTGGATCATTTGCCTTTTAATTCAGAGTGTGTAATTGAACAATTTGCATGCTTTTATAAAGTAAGTTCACATCAACAAGAAAAATGAGGCAAAGATTTGCATGGCTTTGATTTTGAAACAGCTTGGTACCCATAAGCTTAAGTTGCCCAGTGCTAAATAATGCTCAACAGGCCGTTGCTCGTTTGCCCAAAATAGGCTTTTGATAAAGCCAGTGCAGCAATAAGGTAATGTTAACCTGATCCCCAGAGCTTGTTTCCAGACAGGCCTGAATAGAAATAAGTGGAATTTGGCATCAGTAAAAGAAGACAATGTTTTTTAAAGGGAAAAAATGGCTATTAGCATTTCTCCTGTCAAAAGATAAAAGTTTATTTACAAGCATATGTTCTTATAGACCTGTCAGTTGGCTGGGACTCATTCAGCTGCAAGAAAGGAAAACTGAGCTCAAACTAGCTGAAGCAAAAATACAATGTACTGGCTCCCATAGCTGAGAAGTTCAGGAATGCGTCTTGCTTTAGACATGGCTGGATCCAGCTACTGATACTACTTAGTTAGCCTGGTTCCTGCCCATCCCTCCTTATCTCTCCTCATTGTTACATCTTTCCTGGGTGTTGTCTTTCTGCTCAGCAGGGTCTAGCCATGTGGTAGACAAAGTGGCCTCCTGAAGCACTTCACAGCTAGCAGCCTCGAAGCATGCAGAGAATGTCTGCCCTGATTATTCCAGCAGAAGCTCAGGGAAGATCTTAATTGCCCCACCAGGGGTTGGATGTTCATTCCTGAGTCAAGAGGATGGGGTAGGACCGTCCACTGGCCAGGCCCACTGCCTCTCGCACCCTTGTGCCACACTACTTGGTACAGAAATAGCACCTGCTGAGCCATAGTCATTTGCTGTTACCTGAGATTTAGTTTGTTGCAAACAGAACTCTTGATTTCTGCACCCCTCCAACCCCAACTCCCCAGACTGCCCTGCTGCAGTAACAACACCATGCCCCAAGTTGCTCAAGCCAGACGTGGACTCCTCCTTTCTCTTCATGATGTCTGTGTCACACAGTATGGAACTTATATATCATACCTCTCTGGCTCAGAATCGTAAAAGGTGAAAGTAATCTTAGAGGCAGTTTAGTCATAGGCTCAGAGAAGGAGTTGCCTAGTGGCCTGAGCCCAGTCTCACTGCATTGCCTCTTCTGTTCAGACACGTGTGCATATCCAAAGACAGACTCGAAAAATGCTTCTCTGACAATAGGAACCCCTTGTTAATGACAGGAGGGGGGAGCTAATTTCTCTCTCTCAGACTGCTTGGAAATTTTCTGTATTATTAAGAATCATCTCATTAGTCTAAGCCATATACATGGAAAATGGAATCTAAGCTTTATGCTAGCTCATTCAGTTCCTGACCCAGGTAAAAACAGGACTCTTTTTTTTAAATCTCAGAAGCCAACACAACATTGTAAAGCAATTGTCCTCCAGTTAAAAAAAAAAACTGGTTTTTTTGAAGTTCAGTGTTTAAAGTTCATTTCCAAATGAACTGCTAAATAAGTGTTTTTATTATATATCTTGTTCTGACATAGGCTTTTCCTTTTTTACGTGATTCCTTTTCTCTTTTTTCCCCCCGAATCTTTATCATTTCCTTTCTATTTACATATTTCCTTCAGTTCTCTCTTCATTTTTTCTATAACTGGAAGTTTTTAATTTCAAATGGTATAACCAAAACTAAAAAGACCACCAGTTGCCCAGCAAAGCATATTAACTAGTGACAGCCCTTTGTGAGACTTCCATTTTAAAAAATAATTATTTGCAGCAGCTGGTTAATTCAATTGGTTAGAGTGTAGTGCTAAAAAAGAATTTATTTGCTATCTTGTTAATTTGAGCCTTACTTAAAAGTTTTAGAGTATGAAATGTCCTATTAAATTATTAACTATGTTGAATATAAATGGATAAAATTTAAATGCATTTGTAAAATTTTAATGCTTTCCTTATGAAGAGAAGGTTCTAATAACTAATAGATTTGCTACCAAGTTTATTATGAAATGCTGACATTTTCTCTTAATTTATCCTATGATTTGTCTCAGTCTTTTTATTTTATTTTATTTTTTTACCTAATTCTGAATGAGGTAAAATTGGGGGGAGGGTCAATTTGTTAATATAACCAATCAAGTCATTATTTCATATGAAATACTACATAGGTAAAAGCAGTATCTGACATAGGCTTCCAGTAAGCAAAATTGGGCATTATCTACATATAAAATTTAGAGTTTTTAATTAAGCGGTAGGGCATACAATTTGTATTTATTCTGGTAATGTCATTACCCATAAAATTTCCTTCTCTACCTTTCCAGTCCCATTTGATTTTAAAGTAAAATGAATAAAGGTAAGAGGTAAAAAATAAGTGTTTAAGCTCATTAGCTGCCTCCTCCTGGTTTCCTTATCCCTAAAGCAAGTCCCTAAAGCAAACTCGAAGGCCAGACTTGTTTCAGGCTTGCCGTCTTGTGGGAATTATCTTGGGAAAGAAGTCATTTTCTGTGTGTTGGTCTCTACCTAAGAGGAGACATTACCCTGTGGGCTTAGATAAGTGTCTGAAGCTTCCTGGTCTCTCTAGCTCAGCAGGGGAATTGATCCCGGAGGATACACCTGTAGGCAGAAAACCTTACGGTGCCTGCCTGGCTGGCCATCATCAGTTCTGCATTGCAACAGAGAGCGTTCCTTCTAGAATATGCCAAGACGGATATTCTAATTCCATCATGTTTTCCAGTTCGTATGGACTGATCCAAAGAGCTTGCCACTGTTAATTAGAAATTTTACTTTACCCATGGTAATTTGGTAATAAAAAATGGTGTTATCTTAATTTGTTGTCAAGTAGAGAGGTCTTTTTTTCCTCATCAATTTAAAACCTTGTTTTTCAGTACAATTGTATTTTTTTAAGTTACATTTCAGTGGATTTCATATATTCACATGGTTGTAAAACCACTGCCACAACCAATTTTAGAACATTTTATTCACCCCTCAAACTCTGTACCTGTTAACAATTACTCCTGTGTACCCACCCCCCTCCCCAGCCCTAGCAAACCACTGATCTCCTCTGTGTCTCTCAAGATTTGCCTGTTCTGGACATTTTCATATGAATGGGATCATATGATATGTGGTCTTTTATGACTGACTTCTCTGAGTTAGGCATAATATTTCCTCAGGTTTCATCCATGTTGTATCATGTACCAGTATTTTCTTCTCTTTGTATCGCCAGATACGCACCGTTGCATGAGTATACAGCAGTTCATTTATCCATTCACCATAGATGGTTGTTTCCTCTTTTTGGCTACTGTAATAAAGCTGATATGAACATTATGTACAACTTAATGTGTGAACATATTTTTATTTCCCTCCAGAGCTGAACTGCTGGGTCACTTGGTAACTCCGTTTAACTGAGGAGCTGCCCGATTGTCATCCGCCCTTTTTTCATCCTTAGGCAGCAAGAGCTTTTGTACTGTTGGATTAGAGTAAAACTTTACTGTCGATTCCATATATTTTAAGGGCGAATAATGCCTCATCATCGAGAAAGCTAGCTAATTTTCTAAAAATTGTCTGTGGTGAAATAAATACCTGAAGACTCTCTTGCTTGCCATTTAATTTCTAGCAGTGTTTTCAGATGGACTAATAATGACTATGTCCATTGATAATCTTCTTATTCTTTGTACAATCTAAACTACATGTCAGTCAGTCACCAACACAACATTGTAAAGCAATTTTCTTCCAATTAAAAAATAAAAATAGCTAAACTGCTCATCACACCAAATGCACTAATAGTTTCTATAGTTCTAAATGCAAGAATTCATATTTATATTTCAGTAGGAATTTTTTTCATCTTTATCTAGTTTTGAATATCTTTTTATTGTATTTTTCTAATTAACATTTTTAACATTAACTATATGTGTATATGTTTGTTTCTCCCCCCAGTTGGTAGCCATATCTGAACCTTGGAATACTTTGCAGTAGTCCAAGGTTAAGTTATGTTTAGCATACAAATAAACTAATACAATTTAGAAAGCATGTCTTTAAACGTAGTTAAAATTCAGAGTTTTGGCCCAAAGGAAGTAAACTTTATCTGAAATATGTAAGCATGTGAGTCACTTGCCACCACTGGACAGATGAAGTGTTACTGGAAGTAAGATGATTTACCAGCATATAGATATTAATGCAGCAATAAATTTCCTTTTTTAGAGTTTGGATTAAGGAGAGAGGGCTGTGGGGTGGTTAGGGTTTATGGCTTGACCATTTCATTACTCGTCATCTCTGTACTCTAAAGAGTTTTTACAAAGGGAGGAATACAGCCTGTGCAACTCTGAGAGGAAAACAAGACAGAGACTAGTGTAAAAACAGAGACGAAACCAGCAGGAAAAGGAGAGAAAAATGCTGAGATGGCCCAGGTGCCAGGGAAGCCCTCAGCACCATCTTCCCTCCCCCTCTCAGGGTTCTCTCTAAAAGAGAGAAAACATAGGTTGCCTTTGTTCACAGCTTATGCATAATATGTAGTTTAATTTTTTTTTTAATGAAAGGACGCTGTGCCTTGGAGCCACTAACATCTTCATCAGTAAGTCCTCTGTTCTGTCAACCTTGCTTACAGGAGTCACAGTCAATCATACAAAAATCATGTAAATATGAAGTGATACTTTGAAATGATCACAGAACTGATCATAGATGCCCTTGCCACGGGGTCAGTTTATAAAAAGCGTATAAGCAGTTTCCCTTTGGTGACTGTGTTAACCAGTGCCGTCTTTTGGTGTAGATTTATGTAATACACATTCACTCCAGCCTTTGGGGACTATTTTGTGATGAGAAGTCTAGTAAGGTAGTATCTTTATCTTACCTAAAAGCATTATTATTTTGTGATCAGCTCTCTATCAAAGATATATGTGGGTTTTTTAAATCAACTTTCAGGAATTAGGTATAGTTAATTCATTATTATCTGTGGTGATGCTTAACACTAATTTTATGATGAAATGAAACAGATAAATCCTCCATTTGCAATAGAGGAAAAGATGATATGAAAAGTGGCAGGAATGGAAGGTGATAAGGAGAGTGAAGAAGAGAAGCTAAAATAGGCTACCGTGACTAGGTTTGTGCCTTGTGACGAGGTTTGTCTTGATCTTGGGGGAGAAATCAGGAGTTTGATGTGTGAATTTCCAGCCTTTTGGCCACCACAGTTTCGTCCTGATCCACAAATGCATAGCACATCCTGCTCAGTAGACTTCTGGGCTCCAGTATGTGCCTTGCCTTCCCTCGCAAGGAGGCTGCAATGTTCTCTCCCTTTTTTCTCTGCATTCAGACTTGCTGTAAATACGCCCCCACACATTCTCTTTTATGAAGACTCACTGGACTTGAGCCAGTTTATTATTTCAGCTCTCGTTCCGCCAAACTGCCCCTAGTAGGTAATGAGAAATCTTTCCAATCCTGTGTGACATAAAGGTGATCTTGTCAGTTCTAGAATCCTTTGTTTAAAATACAGATGGTTAGGCAAAAGATTAAATTGCAGAACCGGTGTTTAGGACTCTTTAACGGTAAGAGGAGAACTAGTCCGCCTTGATCTCCACACAGAATTGCCATTTGGTTCAAATGATCAAATGTCCATCCTCAGAGAACCTAGTGTCTTGGCTCCGGCCCCTCTCCAGTGCTCCCATGATGCCCTCCATATGTGCCCGTGTTCCTGACCTTCTGTTTTATGGTTGCCTGCTTACGTGCCCTTGCTTCCCCCATACACACCCTGATCTTAAACTGTGAACTCCGTGAGGATGAAAACGGACTGTGTGCCACTCAGCCTGGTGCTCAGATAAATCTAAGTGTGAAGATAGACATTTTTTAAAAAGGGAAGTCCGATTACCAATTAATCTTCAGTCCTGCTAAAACCTGTAAAGATTTCCACCCCAGTTGGCTTTGTCTCAATAATGTTTTAACACCACAATACAGATGTTAGTAATAAATTCAGATTCAGGTAATACAGTTTTACCAATTTAATTTCTCAAACAGATCATTGTTCTATATGGCAGTGAGACGAGAAAGGAAAGCAGCTAAAGCTAGCAGAGTTTATTCCCTTGGGGCTTCTAAGTGATCTCCCCCCAACAACCACCACCCCGCTGCAAGAGCTAAACCTCCCTCGCCGCTCCCTTAGCTCTGAAGCACACCCGATTCACTCAGCGTCCATGTGCCCCGTGCCTCCGACGTGCCGTCAGGCCCTGCGGTGGCCGCACAGGGCTTGGTGGGAGAGACGGACGTGCACACAGAGAGCTCTGATGCGGTGAGGG